>JAQFYP010001325.1:0-16050 GCA_034694865.1 Bilobella braunerae
GAAAATTAATTGAAATTGCTTAAAATTGACTTGACAACAATCATGGGTGTTCTCTTTTGGCTGGCGCTCACTGTATAATTGAGTTGTGCCAGTGCAAATCAAAAGTAGCATTAATACAAAGCAGGAACTTTATACTCTTAAAAAACTTGGTTTTGCCAAATCTGGATCCATTCGGTCTCACTGTGCATTGTGGAAATTGGCAACTAAAACTTAGCGAACGTTATCTGTTTAAACTACATTAAAATGAAAACCGGCGTTGTATCACCAAATGCAAGAAAAGTTTAAAAACGGAAATTTTTTTTTTCAAAAATCAAAAATTCAAAATTTAACCACATAGATTTGTTTTGATTTTAATTACCATTTTTTAAAGTGATATTTAACGCTTTCTATATTTCTCTTTTTCTGTGGATTATTAGGAAACTTTCTGTCTCATAGATGGGCAAATTCTGCTGGAAATAATTTCGACATTCTCAGAGAAAGTAAAGCAGATATGAGCTTTTGAAACGTAAGGCATAGATAGGCATCGTCAGTGAAAGTAAATGAGATTTGGGCATTTGAAATAGATTGTTGAACAATTTTGAGTAGATTTGGGTATAGATGGGAAAACACTTTTGAAGTAAAGCTGAGTTGGGCAAACGATGGAGTTGTGCGTTGGGAAAAGGAGTGGAGGAAAGAAGATTAAGATTGTGGAGGAGAAAGCGGCGGCCTAAGACGGCTAAATGAGCTCTCTGTCTCAAAGCTACTTAAGTTAGCAAGTCTCCTTCCATTTGACTAATGCAGAATCCAGCGCTGAATCGCTGATTCCGTATGTCGCCTAATGTCGCCAGCGACATAAAGTGAAGCTTCTAGGGAACAGGAGGGCACTTCGCAAAGCTAACATAGGCCCACATCCAATAGGGGGCCCTTAATGCCCAAACAAAACTTCAAATGGGCCCTCAAAGCGGCCCAAAGTCCAATTGTCCCGCAAAAGTGAAAGTTAAAAATCCAGGATTTGGTTTTCTAAAATTAGCTTACGCCGAATCGTAATTTAGACGAAAAAAAATTTCGTCAAATTTTCTGGAAATCCTGCCAATGCAACTTTCCCTTTCAACTTTATAATTAAAAAAATTATAATCCACAATTTTCCCTAAATTTCTCACTTTATCTTGAGGTGAAAGTTTCAAAAGGAAAATCATAAAGAAGCATTTTGCATATAAGTCTTTATAATGGCAATATGCATAGATTTTTTCAACTAGTTGCATTCTCATTTTTACGTTTTGAAAGACCGTCGCTCTCTACATACAGAGCGTTTATAGTAAGAGTAAGTAAAAAAAAGAAAAAGAAATCAAGTGTTAGCTCAAAAAATAAATATCTCAAAATGCTATGAATTAAGACCAGTTTGGCGGAACAGAAAATTCAAGCTAAAATGGGTAAGATTAACACATGTTGCTAATTTATGTTGCTTTTTAGAATTTCTACTCAAATTTGTATTTGTCAGCCATAATATTGACTTTTGCGGACTTTTTTTTTGTTGAACATATGAAACGCCCTGTACACAAAAATTCGAACATTTAAACTTAGGAGAAAGTTAGTGCAATTCGTATCTCTTCACCGCGCACACAACGATTTTGCGACTGTAACTTTCAAACCGAGTTTGCTGCAAAGATGCTAAAATGGAAAAAATAATTGGCATTGAAGTTAACAATAAATAGCGACAATTTCTTTTGCGGACTTTCTTTTTTTGTGCAGAACGCAAGCATATAGAAATACAATAATTTTCGCGTTTTTTTTCTTTTTTATAAAAGCGTTAAGCGTTTATGGTACACTTTGCAAAACTTCCATTTCTTGACATTATTTCTTTCTAAATTTCAGGAATTAAAATTTCAAAATTTCTCTTTTCTAAAATTCATCCTTGATCCTTTCTTCAAAAGGCAAATGAATTTATGTGTTGATGTCTCGCATTTTCCCAAGCAGCCCTTACACAAACGATTGATTTCCCCAACAATAGGAGCGAAGGGTGCTCAAGGGCCCTCCCAAACACAAATCAAGTCCTGAAGCAACAGCTAACGAAAAGGGATCCAGTATCACTAAAATTTCATTTGCAACTTTCACTCTCAATTCAACAGCCCCTCGGCCACAGTTCCAGGAATTCCAAAAAGTTTGAAAAAATTCCAGGAAATTTGTTGTCTTCTTTCCTTGTATTCTATATTCTAAGGAATCCTGGAAAAGGGTTGCTGGAGAATCCTGAAAAGAGAGCTGGAGAAACACAAAACTTTAATTTTTACATGTTTGAACGCCATGTGTCCAAAGTTACTCAGCCGTGATTTTTTTGTAGAGAGCATTTCTTTATACTTAATGTGCTGCTGAGAAGTGAAAGTCGAGGTAATTGGCACTGCATATTAAAACTGCCAATTGGAATTTTAAATTGTTCATCGGTGGTTACATTTATTGCTTTTAGATTCTAGTCACGAATTCCACCAGTAAGCTCTACCAAATTTGTCAATCGAAGATTTTTTTTTCTTTTACGTACATAGCATTAGGAAACGCTCTGTATTAGGCTTGAGGCATATTTTGGTGACAAATTTTTAAGTTTAAGATCTGTTTTCGTTATATTACCTATTCATTCTGCATCCTACGGAAATTTCGTCCAAAATTAGGATTCGAGCCAATTTTTAAGCGTTTTTATTAGTGGATAATTGCACGATAGTCGTTTTTCATAAAGAAATTTTTCTGTTCCTTCGGTGTTTTGGTGTTTTTCTTTCAGATTTTTTTTGAGTTTGTTGTTTTCAGATTCAGTGATTTTTCAATTTTTAGCTGATGTTCTCTGTTGAGGCTCTTTTGTGTCACTTTGAATAATCTCTCTTCCATGTCACTGTCTTCTTCATTTAGAGCCCCGCTGAGTGCATTTGGAATTTATGATTTAATAAATTCATCTTGTCACCCCACTTCTCAAACGCACGTCTTAATTCATCAACTTCACATTTTTAAATTCAATACAAATCAATAATCTATACTCAAACAATCAAAGAATGCTTTTTGTACCTTTTTTTAACCTACAAGTGGAGATTTCAGAAAAAATCTGCTTCAAAAATCATTCTAAATAAAACAGAATCACGAAGTATCTGATGCGAATTGAAAAATTGTCCATCTTACACGCAAAGTATTTCTAAATGGCGTTTCCAGGTTGCTTCTACGAATTATCATTTCCAAGAGTTATTTGATTCTAAAAGTGTCAAAATCAACCGTACTGAGCAAGAGAAAAAAGCACGACAACAAAAATGTTAACTCAAATTTTAATGTTGGGAGAATTCCATTGTAATTACTGTTTACATTGCACTTTACCAAACAACGAAATCTGAATTTTTTCAAAATTGTTTACAAAATTCAAAAGCAGAGAAACACTTAACTACGAAAAATTTAAGTATTGAAACTGACGTCATTTAATTGAACAAGCCGAGTTTGAGGGTTAGATTTTCTAATAAATATTTAAATGGCATTTTCCTGTTGCCTTCAACTACGATTCAAAAAGACGTTGGTGGGCTCATAACGCAGTGAAAGTGTGGAGAGAAAGTGGTGGCCTAGATAGATGGTTTATAGATGGTAAAAAACGGATCATACAACATGAAATCTTGTAAAATTTGTACGTACTTTCCATTTCAATTACACTATCAAAGCGTTTATTGGCGTCAGATATTATAAAAATTACTACTCAAAGAAAGCCAATTTATAAAATGAAGTAAACAAAAACAGTAACACTCAACGAGTAGGAGCACGAGCAACACAGTAGCTGAAATGAGAATAATTTTGGGCTTGATGAATAAAATAAATTTTCAACTGGCGTTTTACTCAACATCCTTTGCCGTATGGGTACTTGTGTCCAGAAATTGCTACGAGTGATTCTTTGGTGAAAGTCGTGAGTGAAAGGGAAGAGAAAGTAGTTGAGAGCGTAATGTAATTATAAAGTTAAGGCAATTGTTTGCTTACCGGAGAAATGAGGTGAAGTTGTGTGAAACTTGTTTTACTTTTTATTTTGTTCTCTGAAGTGAGAGTGGTGTTCTTATTTGAAAAGAAAGCCATCAACATACTTTCACCAACTTCATCACCCACTCCCAACACACTCCATTCAATTAACACCCAAAGCTATCAACAAACTATCTCTAAATTACTTTATTTTGCAGATCCCTGAAAATGTACGAAATATAGAAAAAAAAATTCTTTCAAATATCCTTTTAGAAATGGAGAAAGTCAAGAAGAGATCGTTCTTAGCAAAATACTGTGAATTAGGATGCACACAAATTGTCAAACATTTGAAACGCTAGTGTGTATAAATTTTAGTGAATATTTTACATTGTAAACTCAAAATCTTATTATTCGGCTACATTTAGTTTCAGCGGACTTTCTCTTTTTGTGTAGGACATTAAGAAACGCTCGTACATGAGATTCAGACATTTAAACTTAGGAGAAAGTTGTACTTCGTTATTATCATTTGTCCCAATATCAGTTTAAAAAATGTTATGAAACGCATACTACTTTTTGTATCTTCCAATGTCGAACTAAACAGAACGCATGAACTTGATTTCTTAAAGATTTCACTGGATAATAGAACTGAAATAGAGAATGGCATTGAATTTAATTTAAGTTGAAATTAATTTTTAAATGCTTTTCACAACATTAGTTTACATTTGCGGACTTTCTCATTTTCGCTTCATAGTAACAACAGTGCACGCTTCATTTTAAAAATTGACTTCTTCTAATTCAATTTTTGAAAATTGAGTTTCTAAATTTCTCTTTAGAAACTTGCCCCGCCTTTTTCTCGTTTCGATCCTGGGCAAAGTACTGTTTCTAGAAAAAGTGTAAATAAGTTTATAAACTCGCTGTTCTCCCTGACCTTATTTTGTGATGAAGTGGGCTAATGAAAGCAAAAGCTATTGAAAAGGGATACAAATGAATCCAGCATCACTCAAACTTCAATAGCAACTTCATCTCACTTTATATTCAACAGTCCCTAAAAATCCAGCGAAATTTTTTAGAAAGAATTTTTTTGCAGGAATATTTGTCGTCTTCTTTTTTCAAATTCTAAATAGAAGAAGTCCTGGGAGAGCTGGAGAAAGTAGGAAAAAGCCTCTAAGCCTTGATTATGAAGATTTTAATTTGTTTGCTGGATATCTTTTGCTTCCTCCAATTTTTCGTAGGGAATTTAGCCAAGGGTGGGGGAAGAGGACTCGCTTTCTCTTTTTTCCGGAGAAAGTGAAGAAAAGAAATAAAAATCTAAATTGAAGTTCTAACTTTATTTTGGCGAGTGAAAGTTAGGAAAAGAGAAAGTTGGAGGGAGGGAAAGTAATGAGGGAAATCAAGGCGTGTGGAGAGACTTCTAATAAAAGAAGCGTCTTCAAGGGCTCACACCTCCACAGAAGCAAAGGGCCTCAAAAAAGCATCTTCACAAAAAAAAAAGTTTTCTGTTGAGTGTAAAAAATCACACAGTCAAGAAGAAATAGAAAGGAAAAGTTTTTGTAGGAGAAAGAAAATGAAATTGATCGAAAAATGATTTTACAACATCTCATTCTTCTGCTCCATTTTCCAGAGCCTCTCCAACGCTTTTCCATTGCATTTCCAGCGTCTTTCCAGCGCATTTTCGCATAGAACCAATTTTGGAAGATAAAGGAGAAAGTGATCGTCCAATTCTCTGTCACTTTCACCTCACCGAACCCAAAAAGTCGTTTTTCCATTTCATGTAACCGTATTTTTCCCACTTTGGACCACACAACTTTCCCTGTGAAATTTTTCTTTCACTTTTTGTATGGTAATAATAAACAATTTTATTTTGTACAGAGCGTTTTTTATGTTCTGCTGAAATAGAGAAAGTTTGGGAAAGTGAGTGGCGATGCTCAGTAAAACTGCCATCTTAAACTTAATAGTATTTGCGTATAAATCGAATTTCGATTAATAGGTTGGATGAAACGTTCGTGTAAATCCTGTTGTGTTCGATTCGATATTTAGGGGTTCAGAGGAACAACCTTACTTCAATCTACAAGTGAACACTATAAACGAAAAATGCTTAAAAAATTAATTAATTTGTAGCGTCTAAAAACCAAAAAAAAACATGAAAATTTTTGCTTCAATGTAAAAAAAGAACTGATAAACACAGATATCAAGATAAATGTACATTAAAATTGATTAGTTTAAGTTAAACCATTCGTTGGCGATAAATCATGATTATTAAAACAATTTTAAATTATACAAAAAAAAAAAACAATTGCAAACGGCCATTTTTCAAAGTACCAAAGTAAGCTCTTCACAGAGGAAATAGCCAGAGTAATCGAAAGGAAGCTAATCCCACAAGTCAGAAGGTTAATTTATTAAATAAATCGATTAATGGCGTTTTGCAGTTGCAACAAAAGCAAACTGGGTTAAAATGCTAGCAGGAAACGATCATTGAAGGGTGAAGGTTGGTGGCGTGATCATGACCATAACATTTACACATACTTTGTCTTTTACTTGCAATGTCAGTCAACCCGTTTGTTTATTGGGGCAAGCTATAAAACATTATTCTATTCAAACATTGACAATATTTAAAATATATTAACAATATATAAATTCAAAATTTAAAAATTCACGGCTGCAGAAACAGTTCAAGTTCAAACAAACAACTTGGAATAGTTATAAATTTGAGTATGATTTTCTAAATAAATTTCCAATTGGCGTCTTGCTCTTGCTCTTCTGCTGTATTGGGTATTTGTATCCAGAAATAGTCCCACTGGTTGTTCCTGCAGGGGAAACAAGCATTTTTTCTAGAATTTCCAATGTCAAAATATTCTTATAAGCTGTACAAAGTAGTTTTGAATTATTCATAAATTCAACTTACAAATTTTCTATCAATTTGCCACCATCTATAAACTGGATCAACCGTAAATTTGTGCTTAATCTATTAATTGAATTTTCAATTGGTGTCTTGCTCTTGCTCTTTTTTGTGGTAGGGTGTTCAGGATTTGCTCCGAATGATTTTGGAGTGAAACTGGCTAAGAGAAAGTAGTTGAGAGCGTAATGTAATTATAAATTTAAGCAATTGTGTGCTTAGTGGAGAAATGAGGAGTATGAGGAGTTTGTATAACTTTTGTTTTACTTTTTGTTTTGTTCTCTCAAGTGAAAGTGGTGTTCCTTAATTCAAAAGAAAGCCTTCAACAGACTTTCACCAACTTTATCACCCACTCCCAACACACTTCATTCAATTACTCCTCAAAGCCATCAACAAACTATCTCAAAATTACTTTAATTACACCAAAGGCAACATCAAAACCAATTTTGAAAGTACAGCCAAAGCTCAAATCGCTGAAATCGCTCATTGATTTGCTTATTCAGTAGCGACGGACCGGTCAACCTGAGGTGCCATGGGTCGATGGTCAATGAACTTAGGGCACAAAAGGTCACTGAGAAAGCAGCAGTGCTGTTTGAGCTCCTTACGTTGACTACTGCCAAAGTTTTCCAATCGACCACCTTGTGCTGCACAAATCCAAAAGCAGCGATCACAAAATTAAAAAAAAACCTTTCCGTTGAAAGTTGTCTCAAGAAATGCTCCGTATTTATCAAAGTTCGGAAGTGGAAAACGGCGCTGTTTTACCGTTTCCGGGTCGTGCTAATTGGCGACGTTGATTAAGTGAGCGATTCCAATGAAAACTGTTTCTGCGAACCCTTCGCGGTAGAGCCAGGCCCAAGGAAAGGAATCAAGTGACCTGAAAAATTAACTAAAGGTAAAAAAATGTTTTATTTGATAAAGCGTTTATGATAAAAAAAATAAGCTTTTAGCTTTTCCAAATTACGAAATCTATTTTTTTTTTTGAATATGTGGTTTTTGTCGGCAGATTGAAAGTAGAATGAAAATCGCTAGTCAGCGATTTTGGCGAAACTACTTGAGGCGCTTGAGGTTCTGGACCTTCTCAAGTTCCCTTGATTCTTTATATAAATATTTAAAAATTCTAAACAGCGTTTTGAAAACAAAAATTCAACGATTTTTTAACCTGGCATCAGTAGAATAATGGCTTTCATGCACCCTATCTCACCTCGGTCTGGAGAAAGTTGACGAAATCGGCCCATTATTTCCTGCCTTTAAAAGCAATCGATTCTTTTAAATGGTGTTTTTTTTTAATTTCGAAATTCTCCTTCATTCTCATGGCTCAAAATGGCTCGTTCTAAATGGCTTTGACATTACTTTCACTTAATTCTTCTTTTTTTTGAATTCTCAACATAGGGGAAATGAATTAAGCATTAGTCAAGAAGGATGAAATCCAGATTAGTACAGATTCCTCTTCAATGAGCATTAGTGAGAAAAATTTTTGAACTTTTTTTTTTATGATTTTTCACAAAAGTTGATTTGCTTTCAGTAATGAGCTATTTTAGTGAAAGTTTTCGAAAAGAAAGAAGAAAACAAGAGAAAGCAATTTAGCAACTCGAAGGCGCTTTGGTTGTAAAATTACAATTCGAGACTAATGTCAATTAGTGTGGAAACTTAATTACTTAATTAGTTACTCGTAGTCTAATCATTCTTAAAATCAAATTTATAATTATTTCTTTAAGAAATCAACTAATTTGATAAACTGATAAAATGTATAAAAAGAAAAGTAAATAACCCAATATCAATTATCTAAAATTTGTATTGGTATCTAAATTTCAATTATTATATTGTGGTATTATTGGAAATGTTTTTACATGGCTTTGAAACTACCTAAGATGAGTTTCTGATGTTAAAACAATAGTCGAAATTCTACACCCTTGTTTCTCAGTAGTCTGTATTTCGTATTTTTTGTGTGGCGTTGAATTGGTTTAATTTTGTCGTGAAAGTAAGAAAGTAGTAGCAGCCAATGGGAAAATGGAGGGCTTGACATTTCGGCTTTTCTGCCCTTTTTGTAAAGTCAGACGCACTGAAAGGCGGCGCACAACACTACATTTTGTGCCGCAGTTAAATCTTACTCTAATTAAATCTGCCTATTTCGAAAAGTGGAAACTAAAAAAAAATGAAAAACTTTAAATCAAGAAAAGCGAATATGTTTCAGGCGGCGTGCAATGGGTAACTTGTTGACTTGCAGCAAGCATTCTCAGAAAAAAGATACAATTTAGAAAATCTTTTTTTTAATTAATTTTTAATTTTTTTTAAGATTCTTTAGTTTCACTTCACTCACTTTGCAAGCGATGTTCAGCAAGCGATCGCCAGTGGGCAAGCATTGACAAAAGCTAAATTTGGATCAGCGTTTTGCGATATATTTTTTTTATTTTTTGAAGAAAAAAAACGTTTCCTTCTTTTGGAGATCACTTCTAGTTGCTTAATTACTTAACTGCAATATCACTCATAATTTTAATGTTATCGTCTGTCGACACGGCGTGAAAAAAAAACTGAATGTTAATGCTGAAATTCACACTTAAATATCGCGTTGCCAATTTAAGCATTCGAGTCTTGTGTACAGTGTGTTTCTCAAGTACAAAACGAAAGTAAACGTTGTTTCGACGAGTTAAAATCTAAAAAAAAAAATCTAAAAAAGAAACATATTGCATTAATCAAATCATCTTTACATCAGCATTTTGTCTAGAACAATGTCTACTTTTTCGAACCATCTCTTTTTGTACGAGACATTACGAAACGCTCTTTACCTTTTAGAAAGTTAGTTTTACAGTTTTTTTTTATCAAAATCTAGCCCCATTTATTCTGGAATTGTGTTTTGAATTCGAAAAAGCGTAATTTGGTTACCTGTTCCCATTGTCTTGGGCCTGAGCGAACCACGAGTTACTTGTCCAGTGCTCGAGAGTTTCAATTAAGCTTCTTAATTGCTAGGGTTGGAGGTGCAGCACAGTACATGCTAGCGGAGTTTCGCAGAAAAATAAATTAAGAGCGGAAAAGCCAAGTTTTTTCGGCGGTGAAAGTTTCATATACACCGGGAGGGTCAGGGGATGTGAAATTCAAAAGCTAATTAGCAAATTACTAGGGCACTTAAAAGTTAATTATAAATTAAATGAGATGTTAAAGTGGAGGAGAGAGGTTGCGTGGTCCAGTTGGGAGGAGAGTGATAGGCCTACTGAAGCGGGGGAATCAGAGGAGGGGCTCCAGTCGCTTTCACTTTTTGCTTTCACTTTCCTAGAGGATCCTTGAGGCTGCTGGAGGACGGGAATGGGGCGCTGGAGAAGGCCAATAAGGAAAAGGCACAAAATGGCCACAACTAAACTATTATTATACATTCTCAACTGTCAACGATCACGCAGAGGCCAGGAAAGAAAGCAGACTGCTTTCACAACGCTGCTCAAAAGACACGAACACTGAAACATCTAAAAAAAACACAATCTAAATCTAACGAACAAATTTTTAAAGAATGTTTCTTCAAAACGAAACGCTTTTTCTTCATGTGCTATGCTACTTTAAATTTTCTAGTCCTAAAAAAGTTTTAAATTCAAACAAATATTTATTTAATTAAAACTATGTCCATCAAAATAAACGGAATAATGTCAAATTCAACCATGGACTTAACTAAACCGCAGTAATATTCGACGCATATTTTTGTCGTCTACAACTGGCGTACACCATTACACGAGTCAAAGGTGTTAAAACTACAAAATTCATTGTCAACCGAAACCTGATTGGTTTAGAATAAAAAAATAAAAATCCTTGTTTTCTTTAGTTTATCCCCTTAATTTCATCTTCAAAAATAGGACTTTGGTTCAAATCAAGGATTAGCTTCATTTTTTGGAGTGTAGAACTGATGAGAAGAGAAAACAACAAAATCCCTTCGCTTTCTTCTTCCCTGGACCCTTAAAAACAGTAGTCTCAAAACTTCGTCATTTCAAATTAACACGCACCCAGAAAGTTCAGCGTTTCAGCGCTCAAGAACACCTTCAACACTTCCAGCGTCTCCAAATCTTGAAATTCCAAAAAATTGGAACTGTTCAAAACATTTTTTTTTATATCGAGCCCTTTGAGAAGCTCAAAAATCTTAATTTATTACTAAGCTTTCAGATTCATGTTAAATGAGTTTCGTTGAATCGATCCTCTCCATTGAATTTTTGAAATAATGGAATTTTTGCTTAAAAATTAGATTTCTTTTTCTCAGTTAGATTTTTTGTTAAAAAATTTTAAATGTGTGAAAATTTGATTTTTTTTTTGTTGAAGAAATTAACTTACTTTTTTTATTGTAAACTACTTTGAAAATAACCCCTAATTATAATCCCACCTCAAACTTGATATTTGTGCCCTGTTTGGATTATTCTTTCATATAACTGGCGTTTAATTGTATGATTTTTTGAAAAATGAAAGTTTTAGTTTACGAAGATAATCAACTTCTCAGGTTAATTTTCGCTTTCACATAAAAGCTTCCCATTCGGAATTTGACCTAAAATCCAGGATTTACTTTCTGTGCTTTTTCATCTTGAAATTTTCTAAAAGTTTGGTGCAACTTGGAATGTTAAATGTTCATTTTGTGGATTTGGCTGATGACATTTTGGTGAAAGCTCCTTTAAGCTTTCTCCCGTTCATTGGGATGCGGTTAGAAGGAGAAAATGATCCTATGAGCCACCCACTTTCTTCCTTTAGCAAATACTTTTTGGAAACAGGAGGGCCCTTTCCAAAGCTAACAAAGGTCCACTTCATACAGGGAGCTCTTAATGTCCAAACAAAACTTCAAAGGCAACCTCAAAGCATCCAAAGTCCAACTGTACCGCAAAAGGGAAAGTTCAAAATCCAGTAGAGGATTTGACATTCTAAAATTAGCTAATGCCGAATTGTAGAATAAGAAAAAAAAATGGTCAAATCTTCCGGAAATCCTCCCTATACAACTATTCTTTCAACTTTAAAAAATTATAATCGAAAATTTTCCCTAAATTTCACACATTATCTTGCGGTGAAAGTTGCGAAAGGAAAATTATAAAGACGCATTTTTGCATATAAGTCATTATAACTAGCAATTATGCAGAGATTTTGCAAGTTCCATTCTCATTTTTAGCGTTTTAAATCAACGTCTTTAAATATAGAGCATTGTTTGTACGAGTCCTGATTGCAATTGATTGCTCAAGAAATAAAAATCTCAAAATGCTATAAATTAAGACTCGTTTGGCAAAAAAGAGGATTCAAGATAAAACGGATAAAATTATCAAATTTAGGTGATTTTTTTTTAGTTTTAATTAAAATTTTTATTTATCAGCCACATTGACTTTTGCAGAATTTCTCTTTTTTTTTGCGGAGCAAATGAAGCGCTCTGTATAGAAAAATTCGAACAATTCACTTTAGGAAGAGGTTAGTGCAATTAAATAGTCACATCTGTGAACGTTCTAGAGAACTGCATAAAACTATATCGTCATTCTCATCATCTCATCGCGCACAGGGACGCATTTTGCGAGGAGTGATCTTTCTAATTTACTAATGCTAAAATTAAAAAAATAATAATTGGCATTGAAGTAAGGCAATTAAAGGAATTAAAGGTTGGAATTAAATAATGACGAAAATTTTTTTGGCGGGCTTTCTCTTCGTTCAGCACAGAAGCACATGAGAAGCACAATAAGCTTTGTTTTATAAGATGTTTTTTGAGAAATGCGTTTATACACGCTTTGCAGGCACCATTTAGTTTTCTGGACATTATTGTTTATATTTTAATTTTGAAATTCCTGAAATTTGAAAGTTATCATTTCTGACATTGACCCTTGACATGCCTTTCCTCGAAAATCGATGAGCGAAGAGTTACTGTTTCTTAGCAAAATGCAATTAACACACTCCGCCCGACCCTAATTTTGTAATTTCATGTGTTTATGTCTCGTATTTTCCCAAGCACCCTCACACGCAACAATTGATCTAGCATCCCTCAAACCTTATTAGCAACTTTCACTCTCAATTCAACAGCCCCTTAGCCACAGTTCCGTGAATTTCAGCGAAAATTTATAAAAAGAAAATTTTCCAGGAAATTTTCCGTCTTCTTTCCACGAATTCCAAATTTCAAGAAATCCTGGAAAAGGGTTGCTGGAGAATGCTGGAAATTGAGCTGGAGAAAGTAGGAAAAAGCCTCTCAGCCTTGATTATGAAAACTTTTTATTTAGGATTTTTTTTTCATTCTCTCATTTTTCGGGGGAAATGAAGCCAATAGAGCAGGAAGAGGACTCGCTTCCTCTTTGGTGCGGAGAAAGTGAAGAAAAGAAAGTGAAATATAAATTTAAGTACTTAATTTTGGCGTTTAAAAGTTAGGAAAAGAGAAATTTGGAGGGAGTGAAAGTAATGAGGGAAATTCAAGGCGTGTGGAGAGACTTCTAATAAAGGGAGCGTCTTCAAGGGCTTACACCACTAGAGTGAATGGGCCTAAAAAAAGGCATCTTCACAAAAAAAAAATTTCATTTGTAGAGTGTGAAAAGTCAAAAACAGAAAGAAAGGGAAAGTTTTTGTGGGAGAAAGGAAATGAAATTGATCGAAAATGATAACCCAATATTCATTCTTCTGCTCCATTTTGCAGTGTCTCTCCAGCGCCTTTTCCCATGAAACCAATTTTGGAAGACACAAAAGAGAAAGTGAACGTTCAATTTTCTGTCACTTTCACTTCACCAAATCCAAAAAGTCGTCTTTCCATTTCATGTCACCGCTTCTCTCACCATTTCCGCAACAAAACTTTTCATTTGTATGATTATTGGCGCACAGTGTCCAAAATTTCTCAAAATGGTAATGTATGTAATACCCAAAAAATTTTTTTATACAAAGCATTTTTTATGTTGGGTGGAGAAGGAGAAAGTCGAAGAAACTAATTCGGTTTTCATTTTAGTCGTTCATCGTAAGCCTTTTCGCTACATTTTCGGCCACAAAACCTATTTCAGGTTAATTTTTTTTTAACCATTATTGCTCGCCAGTGTTCAAAATTACTTGACAAACAAATATTTTTTTTTAACCATTATTGCTCGCCAGTGTTCAAAATTACTTGACAAAAAAATATATTTTTTTAGTATAGAGCGTTTTTTGTTTCGAGGAGAAAGTTTGATGAAGTTACAATTCGTTAAGAATAAAACTGCCATTTGTAATTTTATAACCCTTATCCATAGTAACATGATTCGGTGTTGTAGTTTACACTTTGGATGCGTTATCAACCATTGGTAATTTGATGATTTTGGTTAACTTTTTTTTTAACTTTCTCTTTTGTACGGCACTTAAGAAACGCACTGTATTATCCAATTTTTTTCTTGGCTTTTTTTTTAGGATTCAGTTCTTGTTCTCGTGTTTGTTTTCTTTTTCAGATGCAGTGATTTCTCAATTTCCTGCTTCTTTTGCTACTAGTTTCTGTTGAGTCATTTTTAAGAATTCCGGGTGAGATGAAGACGCATTGTAGAATCGCTGTTTTTGTATTGAGAAGCTGAATCGCTGGAGGATGGCTGGAAGGAAGGACAATGGAGAAAGTGCCTCTCTCTCTTCCCTGTCACGCATCCCCTTCACATTTATAAATTTAGTACAAATCAGAAATCTATATTAAAATACGCCCATTTCTCAACGCACATGTGGAAATATCAACGAAATGCTACAAAATAGACAAATTATTAATTATTTTAAAATAAAATAAAATATAAAATACAATAGGCAAAACCTGACTTGGATGTAAAAAAAAAATGACTCAAATTTAACTCCAAGAATTCAACAACAAGTATCTAGCAATTCGAGAGCAAGAAGGGTTGACTTTATAAGTATAAAGTTCTGAACGGCGTTTCCGAATTTTTTCATTTATGATTTCAAACACATTTCTTTCAACCTTACAACTGTAATAAAGCAAATTTATTTTAAAAGTTCAAAAAACGGGAAAAATTTTACTATTGGGGCGAAGCCCCAATAGTAAGTTTTTACATCGTTCTAGACTAATTGAATGCTTCCGTGGAAAAAACCTTTAACTGCAGCGACAACAAATTTAAAATATGTTGTCATGCAAGAAATCGTCGCAAATAAAGCGGCGACACTAATAGTCTGAAGCGCATGCGCCAGTTGAATTAGTTATAAAAGTGATAACAGTTCCCGCCAGGTGACATGGCTTGGTACCCTTCGTGACCCAGTCAGGTATCATAGGAAGTCTACCTTGGTGGGTCACCAAGGTACCTGAACAGGTAGGTGCCCTATTCGAATTTAAGTTATGGGCAATCCAGTAAAGAGTCTTAATGACCTGGTGGGGTAGCCTTTGAGAAAAGTTGAAATGGTTCAACAGTATGGGCACACGGCCAAAGGTCACAAAGGGAACCATCTAAAGGGCGGGGGTCCATCTAAATCATCAAATAGCCAGAACAGGGCACCCAAGCTCTCTTGTCGTTCTTCGGTGCCCATGTGCGACATGGTGACAGACGCCGCGACCCACAAATGCACCGCACCACTATTTGGTGCCCTACGACCGTTCCCAAAAATGGCCCCGGAAAAAATGTAGTGAACGAATTAAGCTCACTTTAATTAAATTGATTCTTAGTGTGACAATAAACATTTTTAGCGTACAGAATTTTGAAAAGCGCTGTGGTTACTTGAGCATGAGTTACAGTGCGCTGAAATTCGGAAAAGTACAGGAGCCGCAATTCGGCGGTAGTAAGGCATATGGTGCCAATGTAACCCTCCCATAGTTCCCTCCGCATGTAACCTCCAATTGTTCCCTCCACGATGTTGCCAAATTTTCCCCATAGTTTCCTCTAATGTAACCCTGCAATAGTCTCCTCCAATATAACCCTCCGTAACTGCGGCAGGAGTAAGGCAGAAGGTAACCTTCTTCTTTAACATCCTGCTGTTTACTCCCCCATGTCCACTCATGCATAACATCCTGTTAATCGTTTGTTCAGTGACGAGTTCTTTTCGTTGCTCCTGTCGCCGGAGGCACGTAGCATGGGGTATGTTTAATGTACCCGACGAGCGAAACGAGGAAGGGCGGTATTCCAGTTATTTCTGGGAGTAAACATTTTCTATATAAATAAAACGTGGCAACGCCGCGGAGTGGACATAGGAGTAAACGCTGGGAGTGGACATTGTCATCATCTTTACTTTAGCCCTGAAGTCAGCAGCTCCTTATGGAAATTTTCTGGGAGGTTACATCGGAGGAAACTATTGTAGGGTTACAC
>JAQFYP010001326.1:0-16043 GCA_034694865.1 Bilobella braunerae
GTACCTACTGCCCGGAGTTTGACCACCCCAGATACCAACCACATTTACTTGCAAAATATTGCGCTTGCAGCTTCAGCAGGCTCTGCAGGATATGACAATACCCTTCACATTTTGCGTATTTCGACATTTAAAATTTAATTCTAGAAAAAGTCTTGCACTGAACCACTCCAGTCACAAATCTAATTTATGTACAAAATTTTGCGCGCGTAGCCTCGGCAGTTTTTGCGGCATTGAAGAAAACACGTCAATTTTAGGGCATTTTTAACTTTGACCTTTGATCTTAAAAAACCGGAAGTAAATTTGGCCCGGAGATTTGTCCTAAACCACCGCAGGTGCATCACCTATTTTTGTGTAAAATATGGCGCCTGTAGCTATAGCGGTTTTTTCAGGCATCGATCACAAACAGACTGACGGACAGACAGACAGACGAACGAAATATAGACTTGGGTATTTGAAAAATGGCCATTCAATTTCCTTTCGTCCAGAAACTCTCACTTGAATAAGAGGCCAAGTGGCAGTCTCGCCGTGTTCATAATATTAAAATCTCTGGTTTGAGACACTTTTGAAGTGGGTTGCAAAGTAGTTGATAAATTCAGTGGATAGGGGGCCGCTGAGGTCCAAAATGTGGATTTTGGGGGAAATGAGGTGAAAAAACGAGGGGGGGGGGTGGCTTTCGTCCCAGGTCCAGCTCTCGTCACTCATACGGAGGAAACCCACGCTTTCAAAAACGAAATCCCGGTATATTTCACAAAACTTTGATTGTATGGCGGATTCTACTGTGTCATGCTCAAGAAGAGAGGTGTCGTTGAAGTGATTGGGGCGTAAGGGTCCTGTTGTGTTGAGGTTGAGGCTGGTGAGGCGGGGGAATGGTGGGAGTTGAAGGGGGGATTCATCGTACACCGACAGTAGGCGCACAAAAGGAGCGTACGACTCTAATTCTGGTGCAGTTAGCCTATTATTTCCTTCAACGTCAAAATCACGTTCAACTGAAATAGAAATAAACAGTTTTGTTACACAAGTTTCCACTGATGGTATTACTATATATAAAACGTAGTTGGTGTTGGTTGGTATGTCGTCAGTCATCTACTTCACCAACTCTTTTATGATTTTTTACAAGAAGAGGGTCTGTCGCGCAATGGTAAACAAACGTGTTTTGCAAACCCACTTAATACTACTGAGTCCCATAATCGCAATGGAAGAGAATGTATTTGCGTGATGAAGGACCGCAAATCAGTATAGGCAAAATTTAGTGCTTTGGTGCAAGCTACTTTCTACATAAACTTATGTAGCAGGTTTGGAGTTTTGTTTATGTTTAGTGTTAGCTCCTACAAGTGAACATTGTTTACCTCTCCAACTTTCCAGTAAATGCCGAATCCGTTGATGTGAATTGCTGACAGTGATGTATGAGTAGTAAACAGTTGAGTCGCTTGCGCAGGCGTAAGCTTTGTTGGAATTGTGCTAATAAACTTGGTCAGAGAAGGAGCCAATCTGAGCCAAGACAAGATGTACTCAAAATTAAACTCGTCTGCTGCTAAAAGTTGCCCATCGGGATTTTACTGAAGATCAAGATGGCATAGGACGGGAAGGCTGCCTTCATTGTAGATAAAAGTCCCGTCACATTTGGAATGCCGCGGACGAATAGAGAGCGGAAGTTTTTTATCATGCCTAAGACGTGACAACTCGTTTGCTTCCAAATCCTGTAAATTGACAGCTAGCTGCGACCCGACAACGGTCAGCAGCTGTGTAATAGCTGCCCAGTTCTTCCCTAGATGAACTGCTCGAAACGGGAGTTTCAAGTACGCAAATCTTTTTCCAAAACTGATGAGTCGTGAAACTGCTGTAGACGCTTACACAGGCTGTTGTTGATGCTTTTACTGACACATCGTAGACTTCGTAGTTGCTTGATGCTGCCAAACTCTAGTATATGTTCGACAATCTACAAAACAAATTTTACTGTGCGACGGCGCAGTTTAGGTAAGATTAAGGGTCAAGATTTGTTTCGAAAAGGATTTTGTTAGGTTTACCTCTAGTGGAAGCCGTGGTAAAGGAGAAAGCATATTTAGGTTTTTGTTGAGAGAGTTGCAACTCTGCGTAGAGTGCATTATTTTTTCCAAAGTCTTGTCTCTGAAAATAATGAAAGTGAACATTAAATAAAAAGTTTGTTGATTGTAATTTTTTGTAAAAGTGAACTATTTGAACAATTCATAGTGCACCATTCTGTGCAATCCAGTGTGCAACAAATATGCAAGCTCACCTGCAAATCTGGCTTCCTACAAAATGAAGCAAGTAGATTTCCTTGAGGGTAATATCTTAAGTTTTTTGTCGGTTTTCCTGTTACAAATCAATTTTACTATTTCAAATTAAATATAATTTGACCTCAAATGGGTTCCATGTTAATAGCGAGAAAAACAGAACCGAGAAACCTAAAGTGAGAACAACCATAACTGAGAAAATCAAAACCAATAAAACCTAAACCGAGGAAATCTTTACTATGGTAACGGTCGTTTTCGGTTTTCTCTGTTTAGGTTTTCTCGGTTATAGTCGTTCTCGGTTTTGATTTTTTTTGGTATTGATCTGCTCCATTTCGAAAGTACAAAAATGGCCTCAACGCACACTACAAACCTTATGTACAAGCATGTGACATGTTTTTCATGGTGCAATAATGCAACATGTATTTAACTCACTCTCTTTTCATGTGGCAGAATATTTTCTCTTGGCATCTTCCATCGTCTCTCGATGTGGTCCAAAACTAAGTTGTCGAGATGCGAGAACGCGAGAGATATGGTAACCATGTCTTTATCTGAACGGAATTTGTAGTCTGTTTACGTTAACGTTTATCATAAACTTTAATTACGAAGGAATTGAAATGAAAAACAAAACTCTGTAACAACATAGAATATACAGGGTGACCCGGAAGTAGGTCCAGCTATTTGAAGACCGATAATTAAAAAAGTTATCGGTCGATATCTGTTTTCAAAGTTGACCGGGAGTGTCAAGAAGGATGTCCAGAATTTTGTGGGACCCTGAAGTCCCCCGTAACTAAGGTACTTGGATTTTTGAACTTTTAGGCACCCATTTTTAAATGGGGTCTCCCATAAGACGCCATTTTTCAAAGAATCGTGAATTTGGTGTTGCTTACCAAAATTTTGAAAAACATTTTGACATTTGCACTTGATTTTAGATACTTGGTCTTCTAATTTGTACAATTGGAATCGTGCAAGCGTCTAAATGCTTTCAAAAGTTTGGTAACCAACACCAAATTCACGATTTTTTGAAAAATGGCGTCCATTTAAAAATGGGTGCCTAAAAGTTCAAAAATCCAAGTAACCTTAGTTACGGGGGACTTGAGGGTCCCGCAAAATTCTGGACATCCTTCTTGACACTTCCGGACATGCTGCAACTTTGAAAACAGAAATCGAACGATAACTTTTTTAATTATCGGTCCTCAAATAGGTGGACCTACTTCCGGGTCACCCTGTATATTTGCTGCAATCTGAAATAAAGTTTCAACAGCTAAAAAACCTGTAGAAGGAATTTGGTCCGTTTATTTCTATCCTTTAGAAAAGTTTCAAAAAGTGTAATTCTCAAGAGTTTGAAGCCTTTTAAAGGTACCTCCAAGTGTACATACGCTGTCGTTTATTTTTGTTTTCGAATTGCCCTTGTATCTTATAGTGTTTCAATAATTAAAAAAATTCTCGCTTAAAATTTATTTGAAAATGATTAGCCAAATGCAGCCCAGGTAGAAACTTTATTTATTTATTAAATAGGCATCCGTAGCCTCAGTACTCTACGCAAGCTAAGACAAAACACGCTTTAAATTTTGCGTTTTATCAACTTCAAAAATTGTCTTCGCCAGGGATTGTTACTATCGAAACCGTATTGAAAGCTGTGCGTCCGTGCGTGCGTACAAAACGCATACCTGATATTTTAAACAACACTTAAAAGGTTATTTCATACAAAATAAATTACAACAATAACAGCGCGAAATCCTCCAAAATGTGAAACGCATAGAGTGTGAAATTATCAAATTACCTTAGCACAATATAGCAAAAAAAAGGTGGTTTTCTAGAAATGATTTTATCAGGTAAAAGAGCGTTATTCGACATTCTCACGGAGTGGCGAGTCAACATGTAAGGGAGTGGGTAGGGATATGGAAGGAAGGGCTCATTAGCATACATTTATACGAAATAGGATCTGTTTTCTGAGTTCTCACAAAGACTATTCGGATACCTATCGGCTAATTTATTTGCATATCCATTGACTGTGTATTCTAATCACAAAGATATATGCGGGCATACAAAGGGTCAGAGGCTAGATAATTACTAAAGGACAAAGCCAACAGTGAAATCTTTTTTGTAGCTGATTGCGGGATTCGAACCCCCGTTCTCAGCCTGACTAAAGGGAAAGGACAGAGCCTCTAAACCACTACAGCAACACGTCCACCTACAGATAATTTTATTCAAAATAGTCATGTAAATATTATTCAATCACTTCCTAGAGGTATTGTGGTTCCAGCGGAGGAGTCCACAAACAAAAATTGGACAATCTATGAGATTCACAAATGAAATTAACCACAATTAAATTGGTTTGTGTCAATATATTAATCTGAAATAATTCCTAACAACAACTAGCTTTTGAAGATGAAAACGTCATCTGTCAACATTTTGAAAATCCTTCTCTGTTTGGCTGTGACTTGCCACCGCACGAATGCGGTTTAACTTTCCACATATATATGGCCATATATATATATTTATGGCTACTTGTGAATAAATTTAAATATATAATCAAGCACTCAACAAAGTAACTCGCTCACAAGCATACCATTCCACTTAAAGTACTGCTAACCCAATATAAAATCGGATGATTGCTAAAACACGTGAACTATTTTGATGACTAATTTAACACTTTAAAAAAATTGGATAGGCGAAAGTACGCGTATAAAAAATATTAAGTAGATTGCAGTTCTTGTCGAGACTTTGACGCAGGTTTAACTTCGGTGTCATCGACGAAAGTTTCCTTTTAAATGAAAAAAAAGATTGTCGAGTAAGTTAACCACCCGTTTCGCATTCGCAACCAAATGGCGCAGAGTAGACGTAGACTGAAAACGATCTGTTTAATTGGTTACCAATGGATTTGACAAATTAATCAGTTGTTGAGATTTTTCAAGTAACGTCCCCTTAAGAGAAAGGCCTCAAGGCAAAACAAACAAAAAATAAAAATAAATTTTGAGTCGTTCAAAAATCTAAAAAAAAAAGAAGGTTGAAAGGGGTTTGCGATTACTATAAATTCTTTCTGTACGTGTGTTTGAAGCAAAGCTTACTTTTAATAAAAGAGGAATACGTATGGTGACCTGAGAAAAAACGTTTGCATAGAGAGAGAACATCTCTGATAGTGAATGGGAAGAGTAGTGGGAGGGGGCAAGGTCACACAAAAAGGTCTCCACTAAATAACCATTTTAATACATCAGGTATGGGCACAATTTGCTCTTACAAGCAATTAAATTAATGAATTAGGGGGAGCAAAGGAGCAATTCCTACTATCCTAGGACGGTCTCGGAATAGAATATGTGCATACATAGCTCTTTATAAATCCGTTTGCAACATTTTACACAGTGCGGAACGAAAATTTGTGATAGGGTTTCGATTCTGCGAACCACTGTAGGCTAAGCTACACATAACACACATTTTCACGTTTGCAAAAAGATGCCCTTTATGGTCACTATAATGATGATAATAAAAAAATATTAAAAGTGTAGCATACCTACTACAATACGAATAACTGTATTTTTAATATTATACGTCCTATGCTACAGAAAAAGGCTTGTTTGATGAATTCAACGAATTTGCAAAAAATCGGAAAGCCTTGATTTTAATTATATCGCGTTATGCTTGATGCTAATTATGTTTGATGCACTTTAGCTTGCGCATCTAAAAACCCAACACAAGCTTCAATCTGGATGTTCCCCCAGTGTTTGACAACCGTGCGTGACACAGAAGTGTTGAATAAAAAACGAGTGATTTTATATGATGTAATGGGTTGAATTTGTTTCGGTGAAGATCAAGTTCTTGTGATAGTTGAGTCGATGCATCGAGTAGAACAGATCTTGCACCTCCTGTACCTACAGGTATCAATTGTAAGTTTACTAGGTTAAATGTTTTAATAACAAAGTTACTTAACCCCGAAATTGGGTAATTAGGAGTTAAGTCAATTTAATTGTGATTACATTTAAGGGGGTTGTTTGGTAAGATGGGTAGTACGTAATGGTGAGTTGTTCAAGGGGATGTATGCTTTTCTGTAATGTGAGACGAACAACAGCAAGCACAGTTTGGCGCAAACGTGAATCGAAAAGGTCGTCACACACGAGTTCCAGGCACCTCAATTCTAGTGAAAAAAAATGTAGTAACAATAATACACTCATTAACTCTCCAAAATTGACATGAAGCCCTTAAGGCATCAGGCCTTGAATTTACTTCGCGATAACACCCAGGTTGTTCTGTTATACCATATATTTTTCTGTGAGAAAGCAACAGCAGTTCATAATTTTGGTCTAAAAAATTCTTCAGCCTTCTAAATTTTTGGAAAATGGAATTTTTGTTAAAATCAATTGTTAAAATCGAGGATGTTAAGAGCAGAGCCGGGTATAATTGGCTTAAACATAATTCTAAGAAGTAAAATGCATAATTCTAAGTATAAATTCGACTCACTTTTGAGTTTTGAAAATGGCCAATGTGGAATGCGTCCAGGAACAATTTCCTGTTCAAAAATATATATGCAGGGATACGAGTCAGAGTTTTGGGGGCCAGATATCTTGAGGGTTGAAATGTCACCAAAATTTGACGCAAAATAGTTGATGATTTTTGGAAACAAGTATCCGTCGAGGTGCAAAGCAATGAGGCGTGGGAAATTGATGTGGTATGATGGCTGCGCCTGCGAACTATCCCAATTGAATCCAGAGAGTGACAGACATCTTACACTTTCAAAAACAAAATTTTCAAAATTTGCAATGCTGGCCCCGTGTAGTTTAACGTGCATGAGAGGCGGAAAGGACCTGGGTGGAGGTGAAGGGGATGCGCAGGCGTCATAGAGACTTCTCAGCAACATCCCTCCATTGGAATATCCATATGCAATTACTCTCATCTAAAATTGAACAAAAATTTAGCAAAAATTTAGCAAAAACTTACAAGGGAGACTACCATACTGTCGGTCGACTCTGGGTACGTGAAGCATTCCGGCCCTTAGTTTGGACCCTTTTGACCCAATTTTGACCATAATTTGTCTGCAAGACACATAAACTTATTTGGCGGGAGAGTTTGAAAGTTAGAAATTTCAAGTATTTTCAAGGGGGTACTATTGCAAACCTTATATTCTCCATGCAAATTCCCATAAGGGTTTTCATTTTTGACAAACAGTTCCATGTAATGGGTTGATAGCTTGATGGCTTGAACCTAACACAGTTGACCACGGTAATCGTAACGCGAAATAAGTCTCGTTTCTCATATTTAACGACTTTCGTAAATGTTTTTACATACGAGCCAATTCGATCCACTCGTATGCGATTATATATGCTATGGGTTGACTGTATCACGGGTTATAATAACCGATATCTACTGTATTGAAGGGAAAATGTTCTAAAGGTCTATCAATAACTTCAATCGCCAAACCTCTTCGTGTAGATTTTTTTCTGTTAAAAATAAAAATGTTTCCAGGAACTTATGTGGAGAATTTCAAGTTTCCGATAGTTCCCCCTTTGAAAATATTAGAATTTTAAAAATTTCAAACTCTTCCGCCAAATAAGTTTGTGAGTCTTGCAGACAAACTATTGTAAAAATTGGGTCAAAAAGGTTCAAACTAAAGGTCCGAATGCATCACGTACCCGGGGTCGACCGACAGTATGGTAGTCTCCCTTGTTAGTAAAAATTTAAAAACAGCTTAAGCTCTCTTGATCTTCACCACACACCGTCGTGCACCGTCTTTCGTACTACCTGATTCTCATAAGTAGCAAAATACACCTTTTGTAGAGCGTTACGCTGGAATCACGCAAGCCTATGCAACCCAATCACGACTAAAATCCTTCACAAATGCATTTTGAGTTGTTAAGCAGCCATGCTAGATTCCGTTTATGCAAAATCTAGCTTCTGAGGTGGCAGGTCAATACCGAGAAAACCAAAACCGATAAACCTGAACCGAGAACTTCCAAAACCGAGAAAACCCTCAACCAGCATTATTGCTATGCTCGTTCTCGGTTTTGTGGGTTACGGTCATTATCGGTTTTGTTTTCCTCTAGTTTTTTCGGTTTTGTTTTTCTCGGTATTGGCATGAAACCGCGGCTGATACTTTTTTTTATAATTTTTCCAATTTTTTTTAAATTCAGGCAATTTTACAGATCCCTTGAGAGATTTGAACACGTGACAAGAGGGTATTTCAAATGGGAGCCTCAAAATAATGTCGAAAATTCCACCCGAAACCCTCAGACTGAATTTTTACATATTAATTCACATACATATTTTTTACAAAAATTGTTAAAATGTAAACAATCTTGTTTCAAAAAATAAATTTTGACAAAAACTAAGTAATGCAATTTGAGTGACAAACGGATTGTAATTGTTTGGTAAAAAAATAGTGCTGTAAAAGTTAGCGACATATATGACAGATGTAGGACAAAAAATTTACTTGAAAATGGAAGTTCCTTTTCAAACGAAACCTAATTTACTTATGTTAGGAAATGACTGTGGAGTAGATTTTTTTCTATAAAAAAATATTTTGTGGACCCGAATCGGTCCAGCATTACTCAAAGTTAAACCTGCGTCGGATAAACGGATGTAGGAAAAACATATAGTAGATTTTCCAATAACTAGTTACTTTATGAAGAATAAAATACTAGGGTAAAACAAGTAAGTTGTGCAGCAAAACTTAATCCACGTTTTTTGGATACACGCACAATACATAAAATCTAGTGACTAAATTATGACTAAATTCTTTCAGTTACCTTTCTTTCTTCTCGGCATATGGATTGCTGTCCCCAGCTAGTTTTGTTGAGATATCTGTGCGAACGAAATAGGTCGAGCATTCGGGGATACTCGATATCTGCTTCAAAGTGACTTGTAAATTCCCGTAAATTCGGCGCCAGTTGGAGCCACAAACTTACGTGCTCCAAAGTCACGTGACCCGAGTTCTTTAATTGGAATTTTGTACCCAGTATCAATCGTTTGAGTTTTGTAAGTTTAGGAGTTTCTGTAACTGTGTTTTCGGTGATACTTGGAAGATTAATGAAACGCAGCACTTCCACATTTGAGATATGAGATAAAATCTGCAAATCACAATCCTCAGCATCAAATCGAGCAAACTTTACTGCAGGGCCAACTACGCGGAGGACTTGAAGTGTACTTTCGAATGGCGCCCCAAAGCGATAGGCGGCAAACGTTGAGCTCAACCCTGGAATTCTCTTTTCATAGTAGTTGAGGAATCGTTCAATTTTTGCCGTTTCGCTTAACGTTATTATTTTGTCTGGAGACTGACAAATGCGTTTTGAAACAATGTTATTCATAGTTCGGCTGAGTAGCCGTAGCGGCATCAACTTTGCGACGGGGCAGAACTCAAGGACTTGCTCAACAATCTAAAAAATTATACTTAATCAGTAAATATTTAAATATAATCGTTGAACACAATTAGGGTAAAGTAATTAGTTTGTGGTACCTCTACCGGAAGAAGGGGCAGAGCATCATCAGTTTCTGCGTGAGATTTGCGAACTTCAAGTCTTGGAGGGCCTAAATCGTTTGGGAAACTGTTGCCGCTACGACAAAAATTAGTGCAACTTATTACTTGTGGTTCTTAAATTCTACTACTTTAAAAAAGGTTAATAGATTAGGTTTAGGTTAGGTGAGTAATTGTGTTTATGCATAACCAGATTTAGGTTAGTAGGTATATAAGCTAAGGTTAAACTAAACCGAATCGATTTTACGGACTTACGTAAAGTAATGGTAATATATTTTTTCGAGGGTGAAGTTACCCACCAGTGCAGGACTGTGGTCCTACAAGATAATTACACTAATTAATAACAGTTAATTAAATGACATGAATTGTAATTTTGTATGAACATTTGCAATTTTGTATTACATTCAGACTCGTAGTGTTACATTTTCTGCAAAATGAAATTGTTTCCGGCACTAGATTGTAGGGTCTTCTTTGGATATAATCCAAAACTAAATTGTCAATGTGCGAAATCATTGCCGTAACTGTAACGGTCGCCATTTTGAGTATTACAACGACAAAAATGTACAAGTTTCAACACGAACAAATATTTAGCGCAATTTAAAGAATGTGGTCTCTGTACACCTCGAACAAGAAAAATGGTTGGAAAAACTACCTGACGAATGGAGTAAAAATAGGATTATGAATTTTGTTCTTCAATATGAAACAGTATTTAGGGTCTCAATGTAAACGTGCTTTGATGTATGGGGTTATATGTCCAATTGAAGGCAAAAAAAAGTTTTTAAAAGAATGTATAAGTTCGAAGTTTTTGCTCTAAAAGTATTTTGTAAAAATATAGATTTCCAAAGTCAACGAAGAACTAAATCAATCTGTTACATACTTCATTATCTATCCCTCACTCACGACTCCTTCATTAGTGTTGCTCTAACTTGAAATAAAATTGTGCGGGAAATAAATTAAATTCTTCAAATATTATTTTTCATCAACTTTTACGCCCAATTTAGTAAATAAAATTGATAAAAATTTATAATAAATTTCATTATAATTTAACATTTTTCGTAAAAACGACTAATTTTACTTTACTACAATCATTGCCGCAGGGCGTCATAATATAATTTAGCATATCTCAACCTTTAAGTTGTTTCCGACTTCTTATTCCTTTTATGGTCTTTAATCAAAATTTACAATTCCAACCAAATTTTGCTACTCATTTCAAGTTTACTAAACAAACCCAACACTGGTTGTATGTCGTTTGCTCTGTGATTTCAACTTTTACACCTTCAAAAGTTAATTTCATAACATTTCACTGAAAATTTATCAATAAATTAACCATTGCGTAAGGAAATTTATAGGTTTGTCAAGTTACATCTGTCCAAGCACGAGCTACTTGAACTGTTCTACGCTCCTTTTGTATCAAAATTTAAGCTAGTTGAGTAATTTATTAACAATTTTATGTAAGAACTACAAATACCTGTGGCTGGTGTACGAATCAGCGTTAGCTTTGAAATACAACCAACGACATTGATTAAGCGAAAAACAGTTTAGGTTCTATTATACCACAACATGCTTGAAATATTTTATTTATTACAATTGATTACAATAAATGTGTTATATTTTGAGATTTGCGTAAGTGTGTCGCAAAACTGATTTGATGTCATTGCTGTGACATATCTCTTCAATAATGAAAATTTTTACACTATGTTTAAAATCGAGTATCCCGGTATGGCACAACTATTTTTTTAGAAACGTTAAACTTGCCAAAAATACGAGGTCTAGAGAGTTATCGATGGTTTAACGCTCAATACACTTTACAATACAATGCAATTTACAATGGAATTTCGACTCGAAACTCCAATTCCATGTGGTACTTGGCGCATGGAATAGTAGAATTCGCGTTCTCCACGGTCCTACGTACAAAATACAAATTTTTTTATTAATGATATAAATAAATATGTGCTTCAAGAATCTAAATGCGGCTTTTATATGTAAAATTAACAAAATATGCCCGTTCTAGGACAAGCGTATCTTTAAGATAAACTTTTCAAGCTTCCAGGCCTATACTTTATACATGTTAAGTTTGAGGAAAACAGAGCTATATAGAAATATAGCTCTATATTGAATAGCCTTAACTAAAGAATTGATTAGTGTTCCTCGAAAGTACCCCTGTCAAGGGACGGGCATATTTGGCTAGTCACTAATAAAACTTGCCTCTCATTATATTAATCATTGTTTTCTTTACACATAAATTCTGAAACTAAACCTAATGAAAGCCATGTTATTAGCATACCTCGTACTCTCCGTAAGGCAAGTGTACAACTCGAAGTGTCTCCAGTGGTTGAATGTACTTGTTAAGCGTGAGCCACACCAGCGCCAGCACAGTACCCCGTACTCCTTCATAAACTCTAAATTCCAGAGTTTTTAAATCTGTTTGAAGTAGAAAAATATGTTAGCATTATGAAAACTAACCAAGAACCCATTTAAAATTAGGTTTCAATTGTCTTCCCCAACCGCATTCTTCAGAAACGATTCAGCACAAAAATACTCAAAAACGATACGCGGCTAAGTTGAAAAATCAAATCTAGTTTGAACTAAAGGAGTGACGGAACACTTTGAAACTTTTTGAGCAAATGCAATCCTACATTCAGCTCCTATGCTCCCAACCCAAAAGGAGCGGAATTTGCGCGTGTGAAGGTTTGTACAATAAATAACTTCGTTGCTATACAAAATTTCATAGCAGAATAATTACGATTAAATTAGAGACAAACAAACAAACGTGCAAAGTAGCATTCTGAAATTTTATAAGCTATAAAACTTAACGTAATTACTTAGTACGCTTGTTTAGGTTTAGAATACAGTGTCGTTCCTCCTTTGAGGTATCATGCTTCAGGCTTCAAGCCTAAAGTAGCACATGAATCAAAAGTTTTGAAACGCGATTCTAACCAAGCCGAAGGTTGGAATGCATGGTTAGGGGAACACTTTCTTAATTTACATTTATTTTAGCTATAAAGCGTCAAATTACTCGCAAACATTCTACTCTTGGCTTAACACACTGAGGGCAGATTTCCTAGAAGTAGTATGTAGGATTCTAATTTTACACCTAAGTTCAAAGTTTTCCTCTAACCATGCAATTTAACTCAAATTGAATGAAAACACAAAAAGAAAAATATGATAATTGATTTCGGCTTCTTTCCTTAAAAAATATTGGTTTGGCGCTGCAAGACAAAGTCAACCATTAGGTTGCCGTGTCTTGGTTAAGGTTTAGGTGAAAATAATAAATGAGTATAAACAAACTTTGAAACTTGAAGAATGACCACTCAAACTCCTTCCGCCCAGGAATCCTCACTTGAAAGAGAGGCGAAATCGGATCAGTGAGGTAAAAACCATCAAATTTTAGGTTCAAGACCATTCTGAAGTTTGTTGCAAAGTAGTTGATGAATTCGATAGGTAGGTCACCAATGAGCTCCAAAGTGTGAACTTTAGGGAAAATGAGGTGGAAAACAGGAGGGTGGCTTTCGCTCCAGATCCAGTTCCTCTCGCGCAACTGGAGGAAAACCACGCCTTCAAATGCAATATCTCGGTATCTTTCAGAGAAATTGCTGGAAATAGCGGTGTGCAGAGTCACGTGATGGAGGAGAGGGGTGGCAGTGAGCTGAAGGGGGAGTAAGGGGGCTGGTGGATGGTCTGCGAGGGTGAGGTGAGTGAGGCGTGGAAACGGTGGGAGGTGATGTGGGAACCCGTCTGGTACGATTAATACTCCCACAAATTCTGCATACGCCTCCAGCATGGCTCCAACATGGCTCGTCAACGTCAGAGCCACTTCCGTCTACATATAGAAAGAGTGAGTATTAAGTAAATATTTATAAACAATAAATAGAAAGTTCACACTACTTCTGTAAAATATGTTAAAAAAAAATAAAAAAAAATGAAGTTTTAAAGTTAATGCAAAAATTAGGCGTCTAGGTTTCTACCAATCATGTTGAAATAAAATGGAATTAAGACATAATTCAAATAAGCATACTCAAATATTCTATTTTTTTTCAGTACAACAAACTTGACTTGTTATAGTAAACGTCTTTTTGTTTGTCTCGTTATTATTACTACATTAGTGTATGACATTTCATTCAAGCTAACTGAGCAATTTACGACAGAATCATTAAGACTTCATTGAGTTTACACTAAAAATTGTTTAATTTCTGAATTTATGTACCTTTGTTTTAGTTGTTTTTGCCCGCTACGACAAACTGGATGCTATGAGAGTGTTCGATCTCATGTACCTAACTACGTGAGTTGGCACTGACTGTCAAATTTCTTTTCAATTTTTACATTTTTTCCTAATATGTTGGTATATCTATTTTTTTTCACTTAAACGTATGTTGTGCTCAAACAATGCAGTTAGTTAGTAATAAAGTTAGGAACTAACTTCCCTAACTACTTTTTCTACTGGAAGGGTTGGATTTAAATGAAGGGTGTACACTTTGAAATGTGTACCAAAATGCAGTCCTACATTTTATTTCTAGGCAAGCCTAAGCCAAAGCCTAAGCTTAAACTAACAAGAGTAGAATGTTAGAGGGTAGTTTGGCGCAACAATATTTTCTGATAAAACAAAAAGTGTACCGCCTTGCTCCAAGCTTTCTTGAAGTTATGACGCAAAACATTTAGAAAATTGGGTTGTTAATTGCACAGGCCTGTTTTCTTGGTAGAAGAGATATATTAAATAAACATTAGATTATTCTAGTAAATAAAATTCTTGATGACACAATTTCACGATGGCAACAGCCACAACATCCCCTTAAAAGGAAAATCCTACCTTGCAACACCGAACATGTTTGGTTTTAAGAAATCATTAACACGTACCCCTTTGCTTTTCCAGGAAATTTGCAATCCATCGATTGAACTGGTTAAAAGTTCAGAAAGTGAAGCGTTGGAGCAAAATAGATCATTTGCCTGAGCAGACGTAAGCGTTCCTGAAACTAAGCTACAGATCGCTCGGAGCGAGGGAGCCAATTGGAGCCAAGCTTTGAAGTAGTCAAAACTAGACTCATATTGTTCACTGGTATTTTGTCTTAGTTCAAGGTAATGGAGAGCTGGAAGCTTGACGGCACCCGTAGACAGTGTTTCCGCAATATTTAGAAAACCATAAACGGAAAGCGAGCGGACGTTTTGCATTTTGCTTAGAACTCCATGTGTAAATTTTTTAACATCGACCTTTTCAATTGCCAAACTTTGTTGAGTTCCAAAAAACACTTGTGTAATAACTGCTACATTCTTAAAATAAAAATTAAACGTTCCAAATGGGTGTTTCAAGTGCTGAAGTCTACTTTTGAAATTATTCAAAAAACGCTCAGTTCTCTCCCGCGTTAACCACATGACTGACTTCTGGTGACGTTGGAGCAGTTTGCATACGTTGTTGTTGACGCTTCGGCTGACGTATCGAAGGCGGCGTAGTTGCTTCACGCTGTTGCTTAACCTTAGTATCTTCTCAACAACCTAGAAAAAATATCTGCTTCAGCTCAAAATGCTTGAGTCAGGTTTAGGTAACCCAAACATGCGTAGGAGTGTCACTGTTCCGTTTTTGCTTCCTCGCGGAAGTATTTTCTAGTTTGTCAACTACTAGTTTACCATTTCCTAGTTTGTCAATTACTAGTTTATCATTTCCTAGTTTGTCAACTACTAGTTTATCATTTCCTAGTTTCTCCCATTTTTAGCGTCGACGTTATCTTGTCAAGATCATGGCATAGATAGGTGGAACGAGAACGAGGGCAGTAACGTAATTAGATTTATTGCGTTTTTGCGTTGGAAAGCAACAAAAAACGGTTACTATACTTTAAAGCGTTTTTTATAGTTGTACTTTCCTATATAAGTGACAAAGACGGCCCTTTTGCATGGGTATATTTTTGCCTGGAGGAATTATTTTGCTATTCCTCTCAACAAGCAGGGTAGTATACTCATTAATGCAACTAGATACCGTACAGTCATTTGCTGACGATTTTGAAAGTCCGTTCAAAATAATGCTACAAAATAGTTGTATTGTCAAGTAATACAAATTATGGATATTCAAATTAGAAGCTACAAATGAGACAAATCTTGCAACCTTGTCTTTAGAAAATGACCGTAACGTATATATGGAAAAGGAAAAAAGGAGGATGTTGTTTTACTAGTTTCCGTTTCTGTTCCTCATTCCAAGTAATGTTCCTACCCGGTTTCATTCTACAAAAGTTTCCGTTTATACACGGAAACGGAAACAGAACGTGACACTCGTACGATGATGGTTTGGGTTAAGATTAATGTCACCTCAATTGGGAGTTGCGGCAGAGGTAAGTCCGTATTTAATTCGA
>JAQFYP010001327.1:0-16038 GCA_034694865.1 Bilobella braunerae
ACCTACACTAATTAGCTCATTCCCCCAAAAAAGAAATGAATCCATGCGACCAAAAAAATTTGCGTGCATAACCAAATGTCCTTTACCACGTGTTGCTTAACTGAAAATTAAATTTCTAAAAAATCCAAATAATTTCCTCTGTACTGAAATGGCGTTTTTAAACCACAAAATTGTAATATTATAGTACAAAGATCTGGTTAGTATAACTTAAAAAACAGCGTTTCAAAACCCGTGTGATTGATTACCTTTCTGCGTGGAGTAATTGGTACTCTTCTACAACACTTTTCAAGTATTAATGCAGCTGGGGTTCCCCAAAATTAACTTAGAGCTTAAGTCAACCTTAAAGTTAATAAACCCAATTAAAAATAAATGTTCTTAGGTTTTAGCAAAAATGAAAACTGAATTTTAAACAGGGAACCCCTCCTTATTACCTTCAAAATTAAACTAATCAAGAAAAATCTTGGGCGGGTTAGTTTCAGTTGCTCGTTAATTAGACATAAAACTAAGCAGCCTGTTTGCCCTTGGAAATTTTGTTTGTCCTATTGTATGAGTTCCTTAATTTAGCATGTAGATCGGGACAGGCAACAATGTTTCTAGAAATTGGCACTTTTTTTTTTAAGTCGACATTTTTCTGTATTTAGGCATTTGCATAACATCCATAATTGAACAAGAAGTTAAACTGTCTGGTATTTCTGGTTGCTACAATGTGTCAATTAAGATAAAAATTGGCACTAGGATTTTACGCTTGCTTTGACATGATTTCAAAGAAAAAACAAAGGAGAGGGATCTAATCTCGTCATTCCGGTTTAGTATATTTAGTTTAGATAAAATTAATTTAGTTAGTTAAGTTAATTTAACAACATAAATTTACTCCAAACTACAAATGAAGGGCGCATGCCAAGAACGTTAAAAAAAGACCTTTTGGAGGTACCTTTGTTCTAAGACGGGCATTTTGCTTTTTTTATTAACATTTTCTACCTTGCTTGACTTAGGCTTTTCAAGGGCATTAGATTAATTTCTAATCTAACAAAATTGTAAACCAAAAAAGAATACGATTTTGAAAACACATGCAAGTTTTGACGAGCGTGTGATATTAAGGAAGCTTTTAGCGTCAGAAAGCCAAGCTAATGATTATCAACCCAGGAAACAAGAGTTCTATAATTGTATTTACTGGACAATTAAGGAATAATTTTGGGTTTTTGTAACAAAAAAAAATGTTATTTCTGTTAAGTCAACCTAGAAGCATTCATGTTTGTAGGGTTCGTGTTTCTCAGGTGTAAAGGCAATTTCTCATAATTAAACTTTTATTTTTACCTGTTGCCGTAATGAATTATGAAATAATAACTCCAATGTTTGTTTTATGTAAATGTAAATAAAATAATTATTGAAGTTAATAAAACTTCGTTCCATTTGCAGCACTCCAGAAAATTGTTCTGTAAAATAAATCAAAACCATAGTGAACCGATTTTACAAAACATAATTGCATAATACTCCTCTGCAATTGTTAAAATTTACGTTCGCATCACTGCAATTTTTTTGAATATTTCTTATTATTGTTTATGTTATGAAAACAATACTGATTTATCAATAAATACTAGTATTGAAACCGTTTGACGCCAAAGCAAATTTCCACTTCATACTAACCCGTACACGTATAACTAACATACAAAAACTACGTAATGCAGTAGGTTTTGCGGTTTACATTGAATACTACTAGTCCGTACTTGATGGCAGGAAAATAATTTTTAGGTTTTAATTCAAAAATAATCCCCAAATTTAATTAGATTCCCGTTAAATATAATCATCAAGCTAAAATTTTACTGTTAACAAACTGTTACTGTAGGCTATAAAAACAAACCACGCATTCAGGTTTATTTAATCAAAAATTCCTATTTTTGTTTTAAGCGTTACTAAATTATACTACCTAAAGCGCACACAATGGAACACCAAAGTATCTCAAAATTTGCTAGAAATGTTAAGATTCACACATGTGTATTCTACGTACTTAACTTCACACCACGTGGATTCGAGAACTGCAAATTATTAAAATTAATTTTCCCACTTTCCAAAACTACTTAAATTATCTAGATTAAATTTCCCCACTAAAGTTTAAATGCGCAATACTTTTCCTGCTTGTGGTTTACTTTTTAGTGTTTTAAACCGTTAATATGAGTATTAAACCCAAACATTATATTTAAGTGCTCTGTTTTCTGCAGTAAAAGTCAGTTTCTGCAACAACAAATCAAAACCGGCTCTAATTCTTGAGAAGGTTATTCACTGCCTAGCTCAATTAAAACTGTTGACTGCATCACCTTGAGACTTTTTCACTTCCAGTTATTTTGCTTTCCACATTTTTTGCAACTGATACCTACTTTAACGTATTACTAGCATAAAGGAATTTCCATGTGGTTTTAGATCTCTGCCTTGTCAAGCTTCATTTGTAAATGTCACTTTTTGCAACTGTCGTTTACATAATACACCTGACCAATTTTAACATTAAACAACCTAGTTTTTCAGGTACTTATAAATGAGCCTTACACTCTGGTAAAACCAAAAGCAAAAATCCCACTTTTTGATATTTTTTTTTAAACATTACAATTTTTTTTTTAAATACATGGAAAAAATAAAGGAGTGTAAAAATTGTTTGTTTATTTTATGTTTAGGTTTTTTAATTATTTATTTGGCTTATCGCAATGCTTCATTTGTTTTTTACTTATTGTTTGTTTGTTTTCATTTCAGTTACTCAAACTAACCATTTCTTTCATCGACAATGCGCAAACGTCTAAATGTTTTTCAAAATTATGGTAACCAAGATCAAGTTGATCATTGTTGCAAAAAAGGCTTTCTATGGGAGACCCCACTTAAAAATGCGTCCTAAAAAATTGAAAAATCCAAGTTACCTTAGTTACGGGTGGCTTGAAGGACACACAAAATTTCGGAAATCCTTCCGGACACTTCCATTAATTTCAAGACCCTGAAAACAAATATCGACCGATAACTTTTTTAATTATCGGTCTTCAAATACCAAGACCTACTTATGACTCATTCTGTATATAAATAAATATATCTTGGGTTTTTAGCAAATATTTCTGCCATCTCTGATAATAGCACTAAAGTTAGACAGCTTGTTGTTAGGGTCAAATACGTTTTCAAAATTTCCCTTAGCACATAATACACTTTACTGTGTTCTCGTGTCGATGATTGCTTGTTACACAATTTTTTTTTTTTTGCAAAAATCCAGGTAGTCATTTATATAGTCAACCTTTCCAGCAATTCGATTCCACAACTTACGCATTTCTGCATTGCAAAATTGTTTGGCACAAAAAAGTCTCATTTTTTTTCTATATAATCATTTCCGTTTTGTATTTATTTCCGCTTGTAAAGTTCAACTATTCTTATTTGGGAGCAATTAAAACTTACAAGAAGTATATATTTTTTTACATAGCCGTATAAAGTATAAGAGGTATACAGGCGATACGTATTTTGACTACAATGAAATATCTACACAATCGTATCCAGATATTTTGACTACCAAATAAAACTGGTGTGATAGAATTTATTTAGAGTATTTAGCGTTTTTATAGTTACTATAACTATTAAGATATAATACTACTACAACAATTTAGGCAAGCTATTCAAGCGACGCTAATACTTCTATTCCAAAGTCCTTGGGTACATATCGACCTTTATGTTGACATGACAAAACGTATCCGATAGTTTGACCGTCACAGAGTGTCTTAGCTGCATCGATGTACCCGGCCAACCCTTTATCATCCGGAAACGTGTCCAGCAAGAACTGCATTATAACACCTAAATCCTGCACCACATCCTTCAGGTCTTTGAGGAGATCATTAAAACCCTGCTCCAATGATATCCCTTCTCGCACCACTCGACGCAGTATAATGTTCTTGTAGGTTGCTTCTTCATAAACGTCTTTAGCTAATCCCACTATGTCATTACTAAGTCCACCAAAGTCCCTCACGCCCTCTTGCAGTAGCCCAAATGCAACAGTACTTCGGATACTGAGCGGAACAGGGAATTTTTGGAGGAGAGCTGCCATCTCCAAGAAAGATCCCATCCCTGCCTCATAGCCTCGAATACGCTGAAGGGCTCGCTCACTAAAGGGGAGGTCTCCTTCGCCCTTGTACGTTAGCAGACCGCCTTCGATAGGGGCGCCGGTGGCGGCCATTACGTATTTGAATTCGACGGGGACTTCGTTGTCGTAGAGGCCCTTGATTCTCTCTCGAATGCGATTGGCCGCTATGACAAGGGCCCCTCCATCGGGGAGTATGTCCATGGTGCGCTTTGTGATTAACTTAAACTCTTCATCGTCATTGAGGAACTCTTTCCAGGGTTTGGGATTCTGTTCGTAGCGTTGCACTTCCTTGAGGTGCATCCGATAGGAGCCGGAAGCGTCTTTCATGATAACGTGATCTTCAAGGGAGTCATCAGTGTAGCAAGCGAGACCCATGTACTCTACGGTGATATCGTAGGGTTCAGAGTGGACGTCGATGCGGGGGCAGCAGAGGGCCGTTGCGACGATGCCCTGAAAAACTTGCTTGAATAGGTCTTCATCATCGTAGTCGGGAGCGAGGTAGCGATAGCGTTTTGCCGCTGATTTTAGTATTTTGTCTTGTTCCTCTTTGCTGAGTTCAAAATAATTTGACATTGGATAGGATCTGTGAATTAGAGAATGTTTTGTTAGGTTGTGGCTTCTTTTACTTGCAAACTTCAAATTTTTGCAATTAACGTAAATGCATAATATTACGTATGCAATATAGTAATAATGTTTTTTTTTATAAATATCCATGTTTTTGTAATGTAAAAATTTGTGTGGCGAAACATTTATTTGTTTAAAATATAGTTTTCAAATTTTTTGCACCAACTCTATGTAACAATTAGCTCAAAAAAATTCAAAATTTATTTGCTCTATACTGTCTTTTTATCTTTTTCTGTATTGATTTCTTCTAGATCTAGTGATAAAAAAACTTTTATTGTATTTACCGCATTGCAATTTAAACAGGGTTTACCGTAAAATCCTATTTTGTTCAATGTTAAATTTTAGTATATTGTAAATTTAGTTTGAATTTAATGTATGTTAATTTATGATATTTTTTCTTTGTAAAAGTTATTTACATGTGTTTGCAAGGATAACCACTTTGTGAATATTACAAATTTTCAAAAGAACGTCGACATGTTTTGAGATCGTCTTAATCGTTAACTATATTAACATGCAGAAAATATATATGATCATCTACATTTTCAATTCATCTGCTTAAGAAATGCACGGTTTGCATTGCATTATACCGTGCGTTCCACCAGAAACTGAACACCCCAGAATAAATAATTTATTTATTTTGATCAACTATGAGGGATTCTTGAGACAAAAGTAATGGCATGATCTGAAACAAATCGTTGACAACGCTAAGAGAGCATGAAATTTACAACAAGTCCCGCTTCATAAAATTAGGTATTGGCCATGGTAACAAAATGAGGTGTTCAATTTCTGGTGAAACGCACGGTATTTCCGAAAACCAAAACTACCAATACTTTAAAAATATTTTAAATAAACGCCAATAAAAACAACCTTTTGATTCCAAATTTTACTTACGCTCCGGTGTTAAATAGTTGATAGGAGCCGGTTAGTCTTCCCCATTTCCCATAAATAGGATGTTCGAAGGCTCCAAAGTGGAAAGTTACGGTAAGGGGCCCTTTGGTCTCCGGATTTAGGCAGGTAAGTCGCATAGGGTCTTTGGAGGAACTCATTTTCGGACTTTTACTTTCGACAGGTACAAATATTCTGGATTCCAATGAACTCTTTTCCTCGTGTATATGTTCTGATTCCACTTACGTGGAACACACGTTCTTGGAGCAACAGGAACAAAATCTGACTAATTACCCTCAACCTTGAGAAATTTTATACAATTACAAACAGTCAACACTCAGTCTTGTTGCCCTCAGAGCTATCCCATGGGAAATCCCTAGGGTAATACCAGTTTTCACATTTTTGGGAAGTTCAGAGGCGTAAAACAGGTTCTCATAAGGTATATGGTTGGGGCTTTTAATTGCGTTCCGCCTCTAATTGTATGAATAACGTAAAGCAGGATTTCCAAGAGTTAATCACCTGGATTTAAGTTCGTATGCAGACAAAAAACTGTAAATTACATAACAAAGCGCAGCCAAAGTTTCAAATTCAGAATGACTTTTTTGTACAATAAAATATTGCAGAGCAATAGTCATTGCATTTGTTCTTCAACAAAGTTATTGCGAGCCAAATTATACAATTTGCCATACTACTTATTACGGAATTAGGATAAATTGTAGGTGATATAATAAAGCAAAAGTGATACTTTCTGTATTTTCAGAAAAAATACAATGAACCCAAACTATATTTCAAACTAATTTTGAATAAATTTTTTTTTTAATAATGTATGCTAAGACAGGTATTGTTAATAAGGTGATTATGGTTAGCAACACATAATTTTTGGTATTATAAACAATGCTAAAATAATTCATAATTTGTTACTATGCTTCCTAAGTGGGAATCTTATGGAGAAAAAATTCATCTGCTTTCCGTTTCTTGTAATTTTTAATTAGATTTAATATCTATAATATATATATATCTATAATATATATATAATATATTTAATTTATTTGCCATAATAAAATTTTATAACATTACAAATACTATTCGGTTGGAAAATTGTATCTATACTCAATTGCATAATTGCATTAATTAGCATAATTAGTTCAGACAAATTTAAAGAAAAGTCATCAAGATAGTGTTAGTAGCATTTGTGTCAAAATGTGTCAAACACATGCATTTTTTTTTATTCAATTTTAGACTTGCATAAAAACTGTGGGTGCAAACTTCTGTTTCATAAACAATGAAAACAATTTGTAAATTTACAATTTTAATCCACTTTGATCTGCCACTTGCCCCACGACTACGATGCCGATGACGTGAGGACTTCAATGGTGTACGTGATAATTTTATCTTGAAAACGTGCAAAAAGTTTTGTCATTCTGAATAATTGAAATGCAATATCCCAAGATTTGTCAATGTTATAGCGCTTGTTAACTCAAAGTTACGGATATTTTTTTGAAGTGGACTTGATAAAATTTCAATATAAAGGTTGAAGTTTTAGAGTAAACTAAATCAGCTAACTGCATAATAACTTAACGAACTATACCATGAAGGGATTATATATTGTGGTGTTTGCTATTCTAGCTTGTAAAGACGTTTCCGGAACATTTATGGTTAACGATGGTAAGCAAATTCTGTAAGATTGAGTGGTTTAAATCTAATATTAAACATCTCTGTAGAGTCGCAAACCTTGTTTGATCAGCTAATTGCCGGAAGGTACGTTGACATTGGTCTAAAAAGCAATGAGCACCAAGATACCATAAAGTTCGTTGGATCAAATGTCGATATCGAGTTGGTTAAAAACTTAATATTTCCCGCTCAACCATTCTCGAGCATGAACAAGAATCATAAGATAGCCTACAATGAAATTAAGGCTTCTCTCTTGGGTACGCAACTTAAGATAAATACATAACTGACTAAAATATTGGCGGGATATAAACTTATTTGAATTTGAAATCTAGCACAAGACACGTTTGACCAATTTTTGTTGCTGGCTGAAGCCCTTCGTGACTATCCTGGAATTAATAAAAAGGCGTGGTTGCATGCAGTGTTGGCAGCGCGCATCGATTCAAAAGAACTGAGGGCACTCAAGTTAAAAATTTCTTTACCTGAACTTGTGCCTGATCACATGTTCGCCCGGGAAGACTTAGAACTAGCTAGAAACAGAAATTTGAACGTAAGAATTTAAGCAAATTTTTGAACTGATTGCTACAAATTGCCTTTAAGAGAATTTCAACTGATATGAATTCTGATAAACTTCCAAATAACTGTGTTACGCATAATTTTAGGCAACATCCTGACCGAGAACTAGAATATGTCTAATATTTACCTCAAGAATTGTTTCATTTCGTGTTGTTTAGCTATCAAACAATTTCTCTCATTTTCCGCTATATTTTTCGTTTACATTTTCAAATGCCGTACATTGTCATTTTTTACCGGTCTTGTTCCTATTAAATTGCTAGGAATTTCAGTATTACAAAATATTAAATTTAAAAATGTGTATGCTATAACGTAGTTTACACATAATAAAAAATAGTATCGAGTTTATATAAACACATTATCTATGATTTTGTATTATGTTATAGGATGAGTGTGTAACTTCTGATGAAACCATAGGAGTAGATAACGGATTAGAAAATACGTTATGGTATTTTCGGCAAGACGTATTTGCAAATGCACATCACTACTTCTGGCACTTACATCATGCTAAGAATTCTACAGGAGACCGCCGCGGAGAGCTCTTCTATTTCATGCATCATGAATTCCTTGCCAGGTTGGGCAAAATAACTCAGGCAAAACTAACCAACCAATGCAAATGGATTTTTATTTTTTATTATTCCTGTATTAGGTATACTTCTGAACGGATAACAAATGGAATGCCAGAATTAACTCCGTTTGAAATTTATCATGGCGCTCCGATGATTGGCTACAACTCTCATATTACTGATGCAGCTGCTTCAGTAAATTACACAGCTCGCCTCGAAGGAACTCCGCTCGTTGTAAGTTTCTTTAACAAAATTTCACAGTTTTCATTGTTATTAGATTACATTTTATGGTATATATATATATATTACACATAAATAAAGAAGGTAGCCGCCGCAGTCTAAGGTAGCCGCCGCAGTCTAGTGGTTCGTGCATTGCACTCTCCACACTGCACTCGTGGGTTCGAATCCCACGGCTTCCTCCGTCCTCATGTGTGTGGTTTTCCGACTGGGTTTTTCCACACACCTCGGCCCGAATTGGCGTGAGGACATCGGGCATATGGCTCCCCCGCCCCCTAGTGGGTGGCTAGAGCGCGCCCTCGAGCCCCATAGGCTGAGCCTCAGGGGGTTGTAGCAAATCATAATAATAAAAAAACAAACACATAAATAAATATAAATTAAAACATTATAAATTTCGTGTTTAAATTATATATATAATATTTTCACACCGCATTTGAAAACTGGGCGATGTTTTCAACAATTCAAATTGTGATATATATGGTAATTGAAATACAGGATGTGTTCGTTATAACGGTCGAAGAGCAGCTTTCATATTTACATGCAATTCTTGCAGCCGTTGAAGAAGACTACATGATTCACGTTAGTATTCTGTTCTAAAATATTAGGATTGCCAATAACATTGTCGCATTAACAAATTTAGATGCAAATACAGTATGGTAAAAATTTCATGGCTTACCTTTAGGCAAATGGAACGCTTATACCTCTTCAAACTTTTGAAGGTATCGACATTCTCGGGGACTCTATCGAGTCAGTTGAGCCAATAAACCCAGGGCTATACGGTCCTGAACCGCACAATTTACTTCACTTCCTAATTTCGGCATCGATGGATCCGCAGCTTGAAACAGGAGAGGTAATGTGGCTATCCAAATACAACGGTTAAAAAAACTATTTAGTTGCAAAACATTGGTTTTTGATAAAGTTTGAAATTTTATTAAATATCAGTTATATCAATTACAAGCTGAACTTACATTTCAATCAAAGTTTAGTTAATGTGTTTCGACATCTTGTGTTTGAATTTATAATGTTTAACATTTCTTTATTTTAAAATCACCATACACAGCTTGGAGTGATGACTGCTACGAGTATGTCAATGAGAGACACAATTTTCTACCCCTACCATCAAACCATTAACAACATCATGTTGGCCCACAAGGAAAGACTGGAACCATATTCACCTGATGGGGTAATGTAATTTGCACTAATTTAACAATAGGCAATCACTTGTTATAGCGAAACTTTGTGTACTAAACAAAAGAAGTTACTAGTTACAAGCGTGTAAACGCAATTGAGTGAAGAAAATTACTGTAGCGTTTTTTTTTCTTCAAGTTTTGAATTTTGTTTTTATTTATTTTCACCATTTATATGTAGTCTGACTTTCCGTTGCGGTGGGATGCAGTAAATTTGCTTCGTTTTGAAGTATACCAAGAAAATTCAGAGTCACGTTTGAATATCCTGGAAACCCATTGGGCTCAACAGGAATTTAACCTTAGCTATGGCCTCGACTGGCTCACAAATAAAAGTGTGCGAATTTGCTCTAAACAGCTAGATTACGAGCCGTTTGAATATAGATTGCTATTGGTAAGCTTAACATTTGCATATGATTAGTTAATCTGAAAATTGTTAACGTATGTTTTTTTTTGTTAAGAATGCAACTGAAGGCGATAATTTCCCGGCAACAGTTAGAATTTTTATGGCACCAAGATTTGATTCTTCTGGAGAACGGATCTCAATGGAGGAACAACACAAGCTGTTTTTCACGATGGATACTTTCACCACCAACTGTAAGTTTATATTAATTGGCTGAATTTTAGCATAAACACTCCTGCATGTATATTTAATGACAAAAAATCAACTGTAGCTTAAATAGTAATTTAAATACTTATATTTTAACGAATATTTTAATATTTGTTTTAGTGAACACTGGCTTAAATCTAATTAAACGTTCCTCAATGGACTCAAGATTAACAATTCCTAGTAATTCCTGGCTTGAAAATTTGAACTCAACTGAAAATTATTGTGGATGTGGATGGCCAAGCCACCTGCTCCTTCCCAAGGGCACCCCAGAAGGGTTTACGTTTGACTTGTTTGCCATGGTAACGGACGGTACTGAGGACTTGGTTCTGATTGGTCAAGAAACCCCTGGTGAATGTTCCTCGGCGCCCATTTGGTGTGGGATACTTGGCGAGAGATACCCTGATTCGAGACCTGCCGGATATCCCTTTGATAGAATTCCATATTTAAATACAGAAGGAATTCCTGTAGAAAATATAGAAGAATTTACTGCTGGCATACAAAATATGGATGCAATACAGGTAAATTTAGTATAATCTAAGCTTACTTTGCTTGAATTTAACACATTTGATACTGATGTTTTATTTAACGTCTGTTCTGTATTTTATTTCAGGTGAAATTATGGCACAATGAAGATGCATAGAATTTTTACCTATTACGATTTAAACTTTGCTACATTCATCAAATTGCTAAATAAAAATAAAAGTATTAAAACTTTGACTTACCCTTGCCTCAAAGTTGAATAGAAATTGCGTATGTTGGATACGTAATATTGTTTTTTTTTTCCTTACTAAAATACTTTGTACAAAATTGTATTTTCTAATCAATTAAAAAGTTGTTAAAAAAAATGAGAATTTTAAAATTTTGAAGTTTATTATTTAATTAAAATTAAATTGGTAACTTTTGTGTCTTATATGCCCATACTCTTTTGATCAGCAATTGAAATGCTAATTTGGCAACAATTACTCTTCAAAACTTACAAATTAAATTGCTATTACAACAATTCACAAGTTCAAAGCTCAGTTGCACATTTTCACTTTAAGTGAGCTCTAGATAGGCTTGGAAATAGAAGCAAATGTTAGAGAATCGCAGTTTTGCTAATTTGCTGTTAAAAAGTTTGTAAACTTAAGACTAGGCTTGTATGCGTAGGTAGACCCAAAATTTTAAAAAAATATCTTACTCTACTACTTATTTTTATTATAAGTATAAAGTTAAGTATTTATTATATTTTATATTTATTTATTACTACTTATACTCAATATTTTCCGACTTGTAACCAGAACGTTTTCAGCAATTAGCAATTGAAAATTTTAAGTGTTCACAGTCGTGTACAACTCTGCGCTACATTGGCTAGGATTTGAGAAACGTCAATACGAATTTCCGTTAATAATAACTGTGGCTTAAAATATTGCTTACTTATTCCAAATTTTAATTTAAAAACTTTTCATAATTTCCAATATTATTATTTTCTTCTCTTGGAAGGAATTAAAGCTGAATGAGCGGTCAGCCGACCATGTCCAACATGGTTGTTCGGGTAGATCCATTCGGGAATATCTCCACAATTTTCTCCAGTTTCGGCAACCTACAAAATTACGTCAAAATATACTTAAGTATGTTGTATTATTTATACATGTAAATTAATCGAAGTGTGAATAAATACGTATCGTAATATATAAATATTATAAAGAAATAATCCCGTTGTATCCTAGTTTTGTAACTTGAACAAATGTTTTGTTAAACTTACCGAGTCTCTGGCAGCAGTGTATAAATATTGTGCCACTTCATCGTTGGTAGCAGTTGGTTCGGCACTCAAAATCAAGGCTGCAACACCGGCGACATGTGGCGCAGACATGCTAGTTCCGCTCCCTATGCAGTAGGAATCTGGAAACGGAGTACACGCCGATCGCACGTCTACACCAGGGCCGGCAATGTCTAAAAATGTAAGGGTTATTAACGCAACGCAATAATCATTCCTAAGTTCAAATATTTTAAAGCTTCCAAGGTTGGATTTGAATGAACGTGGTACAGTTGGAAATTTGTGACAAAACGCAACCCTTCATTCTAGTTCTAGGCAGTAGGTTTAAGCCAATATGAGTACAATGGTAGACGGTAGTTTCGAGCAACAATAATATCTACCCTTAAAACAAAAATATACAGCGTGTAATTTTTATGAAACCAGAGCCAGAATTACATTCATACCATTTACCCACAAATAACTAATTACGCTTATCACCATAACAACAATTTGATTTCAGAATTAGACACGATTTTACGAAATCGATTATTGTAAAATACTTAATTTATATCATTAAGGCAACCAGTTTCTGATTTGTTTGGTATAAACACAATTTTACAAAATGAATCATTCTGTTCAAAACTGTATCCAAATTGTGCACTAACAATTTTTAATGAAAGTACATAATTGAAATACACCTTTTTGCCCTGGACACGTGAGAGGGTGGTCCGATTTAGACCAAATTCACTTTCGGCATTTTTAATGTCATATAAATTTCTAATGCATAATTTGGTCATACACTGACATATTTCGATGGTAAGGGTCCCCTCTTCCCATCTAAGTCACAAAATATTTGGACTTGACCTTTGCTCCCGGAAGGTTTGAGCCACCAATTCCAACTTAGAAATTAGCCTTCGCAATTTTCCAAAGGTCATGTGTGCAAAATTTAGGGAAGCTGTGACACATGTCCGCTAGCGTGTCCCGGACGTACGGACGGACATAACGGGCACATGAGCCCTGGCTCGTGCTAAAAGTGCCCCCGTTATTCAAATCCATCCAGCTTCTACTCGCAAAAGCTAAGCAGCGAAAGGGCTTAGTGCTATTATACTTGGTAGGGTTTCGGTGTCTTAAATCAGTGGAATTCAACCTCGTGCTCGAGCCACTGATTTGTAAACTAGGGAAGCAGGCAATATAATGATACCATTACCTGGTTTAATTCCGCCAAACCGAGATGGGCCAGTACTGCTAAATATGGCTAACTCATCATTGATGTCTGTTGCCCCTACTGTAATCAATTTTGGATGAGTTGAATCCCCAGGGTACCCTCCAGTTAAGCAACCTTGTCCACCGTTTCCACCAGCGAAAATTGGCACAATTCCTGCAGCATCCCAAGCATCCAAAACGACGTCAAAATATGGCGGTCCAAGATAATAGCCCCTATAAGAAGCGTTTATTACGTTTTAAAAATTAACATCTATATCAAAATCAAGAAAAAATCAAAACTACAAAATTGTTTTTTTTTTCTTGGTACTTGACATTCGCCTATGGCCTAGTCAACATGCTTTCGGTTGTGCTTGTAAGTGGGGTGGGATGGTCTCAGCCTGTGCGTTGACTGGAAAGTACTGAGGAGTGAGGAAGAAGGCTTTCTGCTGAACAGTGAACGTGGGGTTGACAAACGAGGAGAATTTGCTTAGGCAGAGGCCAAAAACTGTTATACGCAAACCGACCCAAGCCCACTCTCGACAATCGCAACTTTCCACACTTTCACTTATCACTAGCACATCACCACTTGTTTACTGTGCTGCTGCCGAGATTTGATCTCGGCACCTACCCACGGTTTTGTGAGCGGGCAAAATATATTTTATATAAGTCATAAGGATGTTTTGTTAAAAAAATTAAAAACGAAGCCAACCCGCTAATGTAAAATTTTACTTATTTAGTTAAAGTGTATGTACATTGCACAATACAGCTACATTACAAGTCAGTATGGAAATCTATGATCAATAGTTCCACAAATTATTAATTAAACAAGAAAGTGTTTTAGAACGATTCAAATTAGAAACTTACCAACTGTTCGAAACAATATCCGGGGCTTGGGAGCAATCGGGTTCACTTCCATCAAAGAGCGTGGGGCAAGCCATAAATTTACCTAACATAATACGAAATATCAATTTTCAATCAGCTTTAATTTGCAAAAGTTATAGTAATGTCGTCATTAGCATAACGCCACCTAAAATAAATAAACTAAAACAATGCCGAACCCCCTTTTTTGGATTTGTGGGATCTAAACGGAATAAAGTGTAAGGAGTCACCTAGGTCGTATATAGGATCAAAGGACCGTATTAATTTTTTCAAGCAAATGAATTTTTTTTTTGAGTGGCCATCTGTATAACTCGTAGACAAGTAAGGGAGTTTGTGCAGAACCGTTACGGGCACACACAGGCAATTACAATGGTGATAAAACAGTTCTAACCACAAATTAAATCTTCAACTACTGTTCCAGGGATGTTTTTGCAAGCCATCTACTTAGCTCCTGGTGCAACTCCGATGCCACCCTGTCCAACGATGGTACCCATCACGTGGGTTCCGTGGTAGCCGGAGTCAACTGGCATTGGCGTTCCTTGCCTGGGGTCAAACCAACCGTAGTCCCCAATATAGTTGTCCCGAAGGGCCTCATGTGTCCACATTACACCTACTCATGTTAAGAAACAGTTACAAATTTGGTACAAACTTACCATTAAACCACATTATACCTGTATCGAGGATACCAACTCTGACTCCAGTACCTGGAAAGTTCAGATTTTCAAGTTCAATGTATTACCACAGGATTTTACTAAATAAAGTTCAAAACTGGTACCGTTGATGCCTTGGTCCCAAACATCCTGAACACTAATCATTTCAAGACCCCATTCTAATTCCCTTCCTGAACGCTTCCTCTCCGTTTTTTGGATAATTTCTGGCAAAATTTTTGCTTGTTTGTTTTCAGCACGAACTTTCAGAACTTCAGATCGTTGAGCGACAGTGTCGAACAAGGTGGCGCTGGCGTCCTTTATGTAAATTTCGTTTGAAATCCAGAAACTTTTAAACGGAATGCCTTGTTCTCTGAGAAATGTCTGCAGAGCTAATTGTGATCGGTTAGCAAATTCCTTCAAGGTATTTCCAACTATATATTTGCGTTCGGATCTAGACGTAAATTGGTGACTTTTCAATTGCACTAGAAGTTGACTTGGTGATTCTAGGCTAATGAAAATATCCGCCTTTCCATTTTCTCGCAGTTGTTTCTCAAGCGATGGTGAAAATTTGGTAGGGGTTGAGCTAGCGTGCAGCGCTACCATAAACGCGAGAACCAAAACTTTAAACATGGTTATAGTCTGCTTTTAAATTTTGTGTCAGTCAAAGTTTTTATAAGTACTTGGATTAATAATTGGGCAATGCGTCGACGTCCGTTATGTAAACGTGTTTTCCGGTGATAAGTATTTTTCGATGGAAACACTTCAGTTTTAATTTCAAAACTTTAAAATGATTTAGAAATGATAAAATGAAGGATTTAAATGCATATAGTTTGATGATATTGCGTGCGTCAGATTTTTTAGGAAAATGAATAACTGTTATCGATAATCTCGGAAAAGTTATATAGGCAGTACCCTCAATATTTTTTTTTGTTCTTTGACATTTCCACTAACGGTTCGTAAACATGCGTGGGTACTGGGGGTACTGTGGCTGTCGATCGAGGGGTTGGTAAGAAGCCTTGAGGAGTGGGACGGAAGGGCTTTCTGCTGGACGTTAAACGGGCTAGGGCCATACCACTACTCCGCCTTTGGCAAGAGATAGGAACAACCGTCTTACGCATACATGACCCCAGT
>JAQFYP010001328.1:0-16038 GCA_034694865.1 Bilobella braunerae
ATGACCTTTCAAGGTCAAACCCTACTTTTGCATGAAACAAAAAGTTATCATGGTCCCAATGATCCTAGAGCCCCTTTCACTTGAAAATTACCCATTGACCTCAAAATGACCTTTCAAGGTCAAATCCCACTTTTGTGTGAAACAAGAAGTTGTGATAATCCTGATAACCCCAGAGGCCCAGTTCACCCAGAAATGACCCCTTGAATTAAAAAAAATCTTCGATCACCAAAAGTTCTGTTTTCGAATCTAATGATTCTAGTATTTTCTAATGTCTAAAGTGTTCTGACTAGTTTTCTTCCGCTACTTGGTTGACCGTTTTACCACGGTTTATTATAATTGTTTGCCCACATATGTTGCAAGAGTCGATTACGTGTCGAGTGGCTTTGAGAGAGACTCGGTACCTGATTTTACTATAAACATAAACAAAAAGAAGTAATCGTCTTCACAATTGTTTATGTTTACACAAACATATAATGAACTTTCTGCAAAGCAATTGTTAGTACTTAATTAGCTTAACTGACTTTCCCCAACATGGACAAAGAAGTGCTGATGATCCTCTTTGAGTGCAACTGCCTGGAACACGCTTCAAACTTCAAAGGTATTTGTTTAGAGCATTGTTTAACACTTGTTTATTTTTGTTTATCTCTGTAAACAACGCAATTGCTTGACATATCCACTTGTTTTTGATGATTACGTTTCTGTGCAGGTGTCACACTAGCCGAACTCCGAGCCCTCACGCAACATCAAATGATGTCCAAACTAATGACGCTCGTGCCTTCGGCCACCATCGCTGATACCATCACTTCAGCAATTGGCAAAAGTGATGTCATTGTCAAGACTGAGGGCACAACTGATGTCAAGCCAAATGTGGATCACATGGCCCACCTCCCACCTTCCGCCATCATTGATGATGACGAACCGATGATCGTACATGAAGTCCCAGCTGAAGTGACATTTGTGGGCATCAAGACAGAGGCACATGTGCAGGAAGTGACAATTGACGATGACGAAACGATGTCAGTGTCATCAAATAGTGACTCTGATTCGGTTGAGGTGAGTGCGTGTAGCGGTCCCCGTTACATTCCGGTCTCAATGTCACGTGATTTGAAAAATTGTAACCGCATGGGATTTGAATCTGCTTTTAGGAATCGGGTGAAGCGAAAACTGATCTGCCGAAATTGCCCTTTCTCCCAACATCGGCAACCATAGACGAAATCAGGAATGCTTCAGCGATCCATGTCCGATTTGCGGGCCGTGACATGGGTCACACGAGCCGTGTTGAGCCAAAGGCGAAGCGGGCCAAAGCTCGGCTCGACTCTGGGGGACCGACCGATACTCGTTCGGAAGTGGCCGAAACCCGCCGATTCATCGCCAAGAGCACGCGGGCCGAGTGGACGGCCCTTTACGCTTCCTGCGGGCCAGACAAGGTCAAGATGCTGGAATGCAGCAGTTGGGAGTGGGGACCGTTCAACGCAAGCTCGCCGAGGAACTTGTATCGTCTCCTGTCTCAGCACTGTGTCAACTTGTCAGAGTTGACCTTTAGCTCCAACTTGACCTTGCCCTCGACCTTCTCGGGTTCATTGACCCTGCCCAACCTCAAGGTCATCAAGATTCAGCCCTTTCACTCGCTTTTCACGTTCCCGTCGATTTTGACGGACATCATCCAAGCGACGACAAGTCTCGAAAAACTCGAGTTTAGTTGCGGGAACGCAGAGTCCGTCGGACCGTTTCTGCAGAGCTTGGCATCGGCCTCGGGACCGCAGAGCGGACTTCGCGGTCTCAAGTCACTATCAATTGCCGACAAGTGTCCTAAGCGCACTCTTCTTCTCAGCAAGGAAGATTTCCTTGTTTTGGGGTCACTGACCTGCCGTGACCTCCGTGACCTGCACCTCGACTGCTCCTTGGCCGACGACGTTGGAGCACCATTTGAAGCCTTTTTGAAGACCGTTCCAAAGTTGAGAACCCTTACACTTACCGGCTGTTTCTCCAGCAACGCGGTCCGCCCACCAAGGGTCAGGCTCGCCTTGCCCGTACTCAAGTACCTGGAGATTCTTGAGCTTGGACCCAGCGTGGTCACCGACTCAGCTTGTGACGTCCTGTCTCGTCCACCATGTCAACGCCAAGGTCGCAAACCGTTTCATGCACTTTGTCCCGAAAATGAAGGTCAAGGTCAATGTCAGGAAGGTCAAAGTCCGGCCGCCGAATTGTCACCGTTTCCGGTAACGGTCTCCTTACCGACTTTACCGAACTTGACCGAGCTTGGTTTTGGCCGATTCTTCGAAATCGACGAAGTCCACTTCCGAAGCTGGCCGAGCTTGAGCGTATTTGAGGTCAGCAGCCCCTGGAACCTTGCTCTTTCCTTATCGGCCCATTCGGGTCGGAGTGACCTTCCCTTATCGGCTCATTCGGCTCGGAGCCGAACATTCCCGAAAATGAGGACCCTTCAGCTGCCGGACCAATTAGAGGACGAGGATTTTGTCCGGAGAGTTTTGCCCCTCTTTCCTGACCTTGAGTGTCTCTGGGTCAACTTACCGACGGTTAGAGTCGTGCGCGCCGTGGCCTGGACCATGAAGTCCGTTAAGAGCCTCATATGCTTGGGCATCGATACACAGTTCGATTTCGTGTCACTGCTGGACGCTTGTTTCGTGGACAAACCGTCGGAAGTCGTCTTGTCTGAAAAAGATGTCAGAAGAGTAGCGAATCTCAAAGAATACAAGTACTGGAAGGAGTATGTCGACTTTCATGGAATTGAGATGCCCATCTCTGAAATCGGGGTTCCGTTGCCCAACTATGGACTCGAGGTGCCCAACTCTGGAAGTTGTGAATTGGACGATGAGTCCAAGTACGCCGGACTCCTTGTTCTGGGCAAGAACGTTTTGAAGAAGGATCGTTTCATCTTGGACATGCGCCATGTTGCTAGGCGCATGCGCCTCCCTACAGGGGATTTGCATTGGAATGACGACGACTGCGCCTTCGGCGACGCGCTACTTGGCTTCGAACGGTTTCCTGTGAGCCCCACCGTGGAAAACGCTTCTGAAAATTTGCATATCTGTTTTGAGAACTTCCAAAAAAAAGGTGAGACAACTTACGCATTACACCGAACCCTTGTTAAACACCGCGAATAACCAAGCACGGACAGCTAAGCACGCTCAACTACGGCCCGCCATACAAAATGTAATAAGGCAGTTGCGGCCGATGAAATTTAAGTTTTAACGTTAAATGGTGTTAACAGCAGGTAAACACTGCAAGTATACGAGTAACTAAATAATAAATTACCAATCACAATTAGTTGATAACAATTAATAATTATGGATAATTAGCGTTATATGGACATCTTCCATGTATAATTAAATTAGGCGTTTCATTGATAATGAGCGTCAATGATGATCACGTGAGAGCTTAATTGTTAACATAATTAGTTAATTATCAGTAACAATTAAGTGCAATTAACGCTAAATATACATCTTGCCCACGAATACGTTGTGGATGCGTATTTGTTAATTTTTCTGAATTCAATCTAATTAATTAACATAATGGGCTAAATATATTTATATAATTAAATCAAATTAAATATTAAAAATAATTAATTAGTTCATTCATTGAAATAGTTCCATTTAAAGTATTGGCTAACTCATGAGGGGTATTGTGCAAGTTGCCTTACTCTGAAAGGGGATTTCAGCCTGTTTGAAAGAGAAGCGTAGTTCATGGGGAGCCTCGCCCCATAATGCCTGTGTTAACTATCCGTGCTCGCTCATTCGCAAGTGTTTAACAAGGGTATTGCAGTCAAATTAAAATTCAGAAAAATTTCTGGGTCCTCTTGTTCTTGGATAGGCTTATTTAGCTTTTTAAGAAACTTTAAAAAAAAAAGTTAGTCATAAATAGATCGGAAGATTACGTGTGGGCTGAGTTAGTATGGGTTATGGTCACACAAAAAGCTCTCTGTAGATCAACGCTGCCAGAGATGGGCATCCGCTTTGACCGTAAACCTCAATTCGGCGGCGCCCATTTTGTCTTTTCTCCTTGGCGGAAATTTTTGAAAAAGTTGTGATTTTTTTTCAGGTGTACAAGCCGCCGCCTGGATTTGCGAAGAAAAGGGTATGTTCGTTCTGCGTGGGGCCTGGAACACAGCATAGTTGGGCATCTGCGAAGGTCAAGGACCAGACTGAGTAACCAGTACCAAGACTTGAAGTCCTATTCCACATAAATTCGTTTAGTTTTTATTAAATTAACTCAGTTTGGACAATAAATGTTGAATTTTACGTTGCAGTGTTCCATATAATATAAGATTAGAAACGTATTATTACTATTTTTAGTGCAGTTCTTAATCAGTTGTTAATGCAGTTGACAATCAATTTTAGAATATTTGGCAAATGAATTTTTGGTAATAACTCGGTTAAATAAAAGTTTTATTAATAATTGTCGTACTTTTCTAGGTAAGTGAGTGAGATTTCCATAGGAATATTGTTCATGCTAGTTGTTGAAAACGACGATTTTTTTTTGTATTTCCACTACCCCAGAGCTGGGCAGAAATTAAAAGTAAAATTCTGCTGTCCTAGGACGAACTAGTTTGGCTTTGGGAATATTATATATATAAGAGCTATTTTTATAGCCTTACTTAAATATGTATTTAACCGGAGATATGAGTTTACATGCAATTTTTTTTTAGAGTTGAAGAGGAAATTTTTTTTTACATAGCTACTCAATTGAAAGAGGAATACGCTTGCGCGTGATATTTGTTTCTTTTGTTATCAATATCAATCGAGCAGTCGATAGGACCTCTTAGGACACTTCTTCCGTTTCTTGGTTGTACAAAAACTCACCTGCTCCTTACGCAGTACCAGAAATGGGCATCATCTTTCATTTAAGTTTTTTTTGGCAAAAAGTTAAATATAGGGGCAAACCCTGTCCTAGGACGTTTTTATTGCAAGTTTGTAATGAAAATGGAGTATAAGTTTAAGTTCAGAGATAAGTAAGTTTATTCGTATACAATTTTGCGAACCATGCATTCGCATGATCAGAAATTTTGGCTACATTACTCTTACCCTGACTAGCGAAAACCCAGAAAACCCTAAATAAAAATTTCCAATTCTTTTTATTTTGTTTTCCTAATTTTATTTTTTATATTTAATTAAACCAGCATTTAAAAAAACTCAGCAATCAATTGGTTTTAAATTTGCATAATAAGTTTTTGAATTACGGCCACTGTAAAAGCCTGTAAGTAAGAGCAAGCATTTTAACTTAAACGTTGAAAATACTTGTAATCTATAATGTATAAAGAACATAGTAAATTCACCCGCTGTTTATAATACGTATACATTAAGTCCCGAGCAAGCTCAAAAGGGGGCGAACCGTAGGGAAATTTTTTCTTTGCTCCTTACATTTAAAAACTTAACGAATAATCGAAATCTTGAATTTTTTTTTTAATTAGAGGGTGGAAATTATTTTTTTTTAACAAATTTGGATTTTAAAAAAGTAGTCTAAAACGACTTAAAATTTTATTGTAGTTGTGGAATTTTTTTTGACTACATAGCTTTACCCCAACCAACTTATTTCACATTAGTTTAATGAAATGTAATGTATTTCTACCAGCTCACGATTTTGTTATTCTTCCAAGTCTTCACCACTTTGCCTCGTATGTAGCTTTTTTCTTTACCTTTCTGGCAACCACAGTCAGAATAGAATAATTGGATAGAAACTTTCAACTTACTTTAAAAACTTAAACTAAATCAAGTAAAGTATAGAAAAGTAAATTAAAATCGTTTTCCTACATTCAAATGTTTTTATTTTACTAATTTTCTACTAGTGTGAAAAGCCGGAGGTCTCTATGACCGAAAAGAAGGAATAATGAATAAATTAAATTAATCGTGATTCCAACGGCTAAATTAAATTATAAATTAAAATGGTATTATTTGCAGCAACGGAACAATTTTATTTTCAAAGAATTAAAAAAAAACATTCGTTTAGTACACAAAGTTGTCAAATTGGTCACGTTTTTAACTCGTTTATGTCTTCATACTTAGCATGGTAAGTTTCTTCATTCTTTATCTTCTTCGCAACCAAAGTCAGAATTTGTCCAAATACATTTTTGCCATTTCCATCTTCTCCAATTCCCCAGTTGGAATCGCTTGGACCATTGAAGAATTGTATGGGCTCCACCACATCGTCACCATTTGGAAATACTCTCCTAATTAATAGATCCCGTAAATTCTTATCCCTCTTGAATTTTTCTAGTGTGAGGACATAAGGAATCCAAATTCGATTGATACCCCAAAAAGCCCCATTCCATTTTCCGTGGGATTGTGATTTCTCTTCTTTTGTAGGTTCGCCATTATGGTCGGGTACCCATACTTCGTACAATTCAGTTGCCCCATTATTTGCATATGCCCCTAGTATTTTGACTTTTTCGTAGTCTTCCTCGTGGAGGATTCTCACAGCTAAAGTAAACGCTCCCATAAGAACACACTTCAAAAACATCATTTGCTGCTCTGTGTTGGTAAATCCTATGTGACCAGCCAATGACAAAACGGTGTCGAGGGATATCTAACTGCCAGCATCTTGATTTTTAATGGTCTTAACATTCAAGTCCGTTTTTACGCCTGAAATCGGATCTACGTTGGAATAGAGTTGGATGTTTGGAAGACGACACCTATTCCTTAGCAAAGTATTGCTCTTGTTGTATATATTGAAGCCCTGTGAGAAAGGGTGGATTGGCCGAGTGATAGAGGAAAAGAGGTATGCGCTGCTTAAAGTGCTATATGCAAGTAGTAATGCAATGCAGTAGAAATTAATTTGAAAGGAAACCATATCGATGTTTTTTTGGTAGAAAAAAAGACGATGAGTGAACTGACAAGCCTCTAGGTTATGCTTCTTTTTATTTAGATTTGAAAACTTTTAGAAATCGAAGATTTGTACATACAGAATTATGAACCTACGATGGAAAGTGGGATTTGAATTTATGTTAATTTTTATTAAGAAAATACCATTTCATTACGTTTTCATGCAATTCACACAATTTACATCTAACACATATTAGTCTGTAACATGTGTATTTGCGTATATATTTACTAACAAATTGAATTTGCTGTTAAACAGAACGTAAGACTCAATTTTTAGATTATATATTTTGGAAGCTAACGAACCAGGAGGATAGAGGAATTAGCAATTTAGTTTTTTTGTAGTGAAATATAATAGCCAAACAATTCTAAAAAGAAAAGAAGAACAGCAGCAAGCTACTGCTTAAAATTCACAAAGATATTAAATTCTGTATTAAAATTAATACCTAATCATTAATAAGTTAATTCAGATTAATTAAAGACATATAATGAACATTATAATTTATTGTAGATTATTACCGTTTCAAACCAAGAACAAACAATGTTTTCATACCGAATCATCGTTGGAACCAAACTTTCTCGCGTAAAATTCCAAATGAAGAGTAAAGACTTTGAAAACATCAAAATCTAAAAAATCAGCCGATCTTTTTAGAATCTTGTTAGAGTGGCCTTTAGAAATCTTCACAAAATATATTTTATTTTGTTTAAGTAAATTAAAGCAAAATTTTGAGAAGAGCTTGAATTCGAAATTGAAAATAAAAAGCCAAAACAAAAAAATTAAATTAAAAAATATACAACTAAACTAATTCCAAAATAAGCAACTATACCGTTCATTTGATTTTTTCAACGAAACCTGCGTGAAATTGAACAATTCGACTTGTAACACAATAATCACAAGCATTAATGTATTTGCATAAATTATTAGCATAAATTGTATTTAATATGATTCAGGCACAATTACGGCAAACAAGTAAGAAGGCAGTAGTGCCCTAAACAATAAAAAAAAATTCTACATCTTTGACGCAAAACTTTCTAAACTAGTTTTGCTTTGTTTTTGTCATAAAAATTAGAAGCTGAAAAAATGCTAATTGAATGAAGTATTTTTTTCGCAACATCCAACCCTAGAGCTTAAAAATTCCCTCATCAAATTTCCCAACCCTCAGCTCAGAAGGGGGAATGGTAAGATGAGAGCTACAGCCACAGTCCTAGTTTGAATGCATACCACACACACACACAAATGCTTGCCTGCTCCTAAATATATTAATTAATGAGTGTTCGTTAGCCCACGTACATTTTAGGTTCATTTAATTTAAGTTTGTTAATTGTAATTATTTTTAGAACCGACTGCTTACAAATAAATGTCTCCCCAGCCTAGTTTTAAATTGCAATTAAATAGGCGGCATCTGATTTAAACAATGCTGAAATTAATTATGTATCTCTTTTTACAAACTATTCTTCACCTAGCGGATATTTTAGATAGCTCTAGCAAGGGCGTTTAGCCAATAGGATGCGCTGCAATCTTTTTGCTTTAGGAGATACTCCACGAATTGGAATACCTTCAAATCATTAAAATTTCAACTTAACTCAAATTTAAATAAATTGTTTGAATTGTGTTGGCTTGCTAGATTATTAAGTCCTTGTTCAAATTGGCTGCAACTTTCACAGACAAACTATGAAAAAACCTTAAACATCAAAAATAAATATAACATACACAATGCAGATGGTGACTCCGGTAGGCGTATTCCAAATTCTACTATCACCTTTCCATTATACACTTACAGTACACCTAAGATTATTTTTTAAAATATAAAGCAGTAGATGGCGATGTTGGCATTTTATTAGGGTTAACTTGCAGTTTTTATGGCAGAAATATGTTGAACCTTTATGTGAAGCTTTGATTGTGCAACCATAATCTGTTGATGAGCATACATAAAATTATTTGAATTAGGCAAATTTTGTTGCAAGTACTCACTATCATTATGACCGACTCAAAACAAGTCTTCGTGCGTGAATTAAATTTTCAAGAACTCAAATGCAATAATGCACCACCACGCTAAATCAATCTTCTACATTTCGTAAATGGATATTTTAAGAAAATTTTATCGGAAAAACTTATACTACAATAAACTAAAATTGAGGAACAGCATAGAGTAGCAAATTACGCTCCGTAATTAGACGGGTTTGTTTTCTAGTCTTTTTATGCAAATAAAAACTTAATTGCAAATGTAAAATTGTAAAATTGTAAACTTATAAGTAGCCGAAGCGGAGCAAACGCTACTTTATGTTTTAGTTCTGTCTGGCCGTCCGTCCACTCGTCCGAGTATCAGAAACTAGTCATATCTTAGTTTTCGGATATAAAAATTTCCTTAATATCAACCCGGTTCAAGATTATTTTTGTTTCATCTGTGGTGTCACCAATGGAGTGAAAAATTGGAAGTTATATGGAAACAAAATTTTTTAAGTTACCGGATTTTAATGTGCGTTAAAGTTTCCTAGTCCCGAGACCGCACTGCCCGCCAGCGTGGAAGAAGTTACAGATCGAAGACACAAAAGTTCGCTATGATCAGCGTTAATACACAACCCAATCTCGTGGCTCATGAGCATTTTAATATTCACAAGAATTTGAAATTTAACTTCGCAAATTTCAATTAAAACATTATATCGTTTACAATTCGTTCAAGCTACCATAAATTGGATAGTAGTTTGGTGCATCTTTTAGGTTTTCAAAATCAAAATCTTTCCAAAGAGGTTACTCTCATGTTCGACGCTTCGAATGCCACATGTGGTATAGTCTAGCCCAGTATTAAACTTCATCAAACATAACGTCCTTTGTAGGTTGATCCTTATTTTTGGTCACCGTAATAGTAGCCTAACCGCCCTCAGTTTTAGTGCTATTGCAAAACTCATGGCAAAACGCACCGTGGGAGGGCAAAATGGAACTGTCAAAATGGCAAAACTAAAGTTTCACAATGACAAAACTACAAATGCTAAACCCCTTCGAAATGACATTCGAAGCCGAACCTAAACCGCACATATATTTTACCTAAGCCTCAAACATATGAATACTGAATTCGAAAACGCACTCACCAATTACCTTTAATTAACCTTAATTAAGCCGCACCGCAATGGACTATATGGCCTATAACCAATTCAACAGGTCATGCTGCGACTATGTTGACCAGTAAACAGTCGGTGACCCATTCGATTAATGACCTCCTTCGCCAGTGACCTCTACTTCCGGTGACCACTAGACGCAAATTTGAATCCTCAATGTAAACCTCCCCGTAATGACTTATGGCATATACCCTATCCTAAATGTACGCAGTGACAATGCTGATTATTTGGCAATCGATGAACCATACAATATCTGCTGATCACTTAACTATCAATGACATTTCTTTTCCTTTGCTTCCGGTGACCCTTGGTTGTCACCTTGATTTAGCTTAAAATTTTACACAGACACGCCCATATAACCTATCATAAAAGTCTTACGTTCTTATTCTGATAAGTGCTACTGCAACAACTAACAATCGATGACAATTATGACCATAGATCTCCATGACCGGAAAATACTAGTCGCCATGTTGAATACTTAATTGTTAAAATACCCATCGTATGAGAATTCCATATATGTTCACCTCATAGGTGAGCCAGGTCTATACAGATCAGTCATCAATTGACCAATTTGTTAGGGGTCTGAAACTTCGAGTTATAAAAAGCTCTTTTTAATCTTGACTTCTAAGAAATAATTTAAAAAATTTCCTTTAAATTGTTAAAAATAGCATACGTTAAACTTATGCCAAAATAAATTTTCAAAATTGTCGAATCTTCGTTACAATAGGGCCGTTGCCCGATTACTGAATTCATTTGTAAATCATCTCTCTTACGATGGAGTACTATAACAAATATTGTCCATACGCCATGCCATGTTCAAGTAACTCAACTCAGCAACAAGGAATTTCTAGGAAAGTCCACCAAAGGTCCCTCTAACTATGAATTTCCTATAAGGTTAAAATTGGGAGTCGAATGTGTTGCATATAGTAACAGATACTTTTCAATGCAGGGTAAATAAAAGGTAATTATTTTGGATCTCAAAGATTAGTTTGTAATTGAGAGCAAACGCTTAATATATTTTTTAAACTTCTTCTATGTTAAGTTTATTGGAAAACAAAACTTAAAGTTTATTTAAAGTTTTCAAAGCTCATCTAACCAGTCAGACAGGTCATATAGTTTATTACGGTGCGGGTTAATTAAAGTTATTTTAAGCGTTCTTGATTTAGCCATAATTTTCCTTTATAAAAGAGATTTGAAGGGAGGAAGTAATTGAGCAAGGAGAGTTTATCAATACAACTTAAGTCATATATATTGTCACGCCCAAGAAGTCGATGACCCCATGGACGCGACATTTAGGTTATGTAGCATTATTCACAGATATTTGCAGACGTGTGTCGGCCGTAGTTGTAGTTCTTATCAGTTTATCAGTTTATCATTTCGTCAGTTCAATGGTCTGTTCGACCTTGTGTGACCACTGCTATAAATAGCAGTGGCCGTGTAGTTGTTCTTGGTCAATCGTCATTCGTCCCTTGTGTAGTCCAGAAATCTGGCCTATGGCCATGTCGTGTCGACGTTCCCCCACCGTTAACCTTTGTTGACCCCTAGTCATAGTTGCAAATAAAGTTATTTGCATTTGTCATTCGGCGTTTGTCTTTGTTCACTCTCATTCGCCAAGCAAGTTGTCGAGTCGACTCTGCCATTGAGCGCATCACCCACGGTTCATTCGACGTTTTTGAGTTCACGGCGGCGTCGGATACGCGCCGTGACAATATGCAATAAAATAGTAATGCTTTCTTTTGTACGTTTGAAAATTATTTGAAAAAGAAAATCGCTTTACACCAAAATTACTTGCTGTAATTTTGAATAATTTAAGCAGCTGGGCTGAGGACAACAAAGGAATCCTGAAATATTTGCGTCGGAAGATTTCTATCAGTCATGACTACAATAGTCTAATTGTATTTGGCTGATTTTTATAAGGTCTAGAAGTATCACGACTAAATTAAATATAGCTCTTCTTGTTACTGGCGCTACCGGCTAAGGCATCATTACAGTACATAGCCAAAAGTTTCAAAAATGTTATTTTTCCAGACATCAACTCAAGTACATTTTAAATTACTAGTACAGTTCAAGTGCAGGTACAAACTGTAACAATCTCAGCATCTTATAAAAAAACAATCATTTTTTATGCTACGGAAATGTTACGTTGCAATTTTGAAAGTCAGTGATCGTTATCCCATTTTACTGTACATTGTTTATTGTTTTACTATTGCTTGCAAAAGTTTGTAATACTTTAAGAAAAATTCCCTTGATTTGAGGATACAATCGAGCTCTTTTTTAAAACTTCTACAGAAAAATCAATGTGGAAAAGTAACTCCTGAAATGTTTTTGATAATTAGAACAGGCGTTTATACCACAATTCTATTTGGCCTTTGTACAACTAGTGCTATACTTTCCCAGAAAATAGCAAATGATTTTCCCTCTTTCCTGGGCAATATATTTAGCTTCTTTCAGGACTGTTATTTTCTCGTAGCTGAGTTCAACATCACCAATAATAACACTTTACGAACGTCAGTTCCGGTTATACGTTTACAACTGAACAGTCAACGTGACAGTAGAACACACAATAATTTGTACACCTTATTTCTCAAAAAATTGGTATCAGGTTTCAGTAACAATAGAAACCCGTGTACTGTTAGCCTTTCTCTAAATCCTCCTACGAGAGCAAAATATGAAGCATTTTTTTATCCTCTATCATTGAAGCTCTATCGTACAATTCAGGAACGATACTCTTATCTAATATCTGTGTATACCAGCAAATCCAATACAACGGAAAATACTTTATTTGGTGAAAGTGTGATGCTAACCGAATATCACATATTTATACAAACAAATGGTTACACTGAAATTCGACTGAGTAAGACACTTGGATATTTAATTTTTGGCTCCTTAATTATTACAAGTAAACAGCAGCTTGGTGATCTTAAACTTTTCTTTGACGACTTTGATCAAGACTTAGTTCACTTGGCTTGCCCAATTTATTGGTCTTTGGACGTGACCGAAGAGCATAGAATTAGCACTATTGCATATATTGGAAACAGTACGGAAGACTTTCGGCAGGAAATGTTTTTGAGGCCAAGGAGGAAATCGGCTTTCTACTATAATGCTATTCAATTCCTAGTATATGATGTTATTTCAAAGTGGAGAACCGATTACAAGGAAAAATATACCTCCAAATTTAGTTTTATTTTTAACGCATCAAATAGTCATAGAGTACATATTTCTCCTGACTCCTATCCTAAAGTTGATGGTTATCCTCGTGACCTTTGGATGTACAACTCCAGAACTGTTAAACTTAAGTTTATTAGTTGTCACAAGCGTGGGGAATACATAACTTTTCTTAAATATTTCCAAGCGTTTGCTCCAAACTTCTGGGTTACAGCTATCCTATGCATCTCGATTGTTCTGTTTATTTTACGTAAGATATTTGATATGAAGGAAGTAGAGGAGAGCGTTGCTTTTCTGTATTTTGTCATAATATTTGAGCAAGCTATGATTCTTTCGGGAAAAGCTAGAACGCAAGAGTGGTTAAGGATTGCAATTGCAGGACTATTGCTCACTGGCTTATCACTCACAAGCTTGTATAAGAGCTCGGTAACCTCTGACCTGACTGCTCCTGTTGAATCTGGCAAAATCCGTTACGTACGTGAGGCTCTTGATTTAAATTTTGGGATTTTACTAATGCTCGACAAAGTTTTGCTAGACAGATTTTGGACGGGATTAGTCAACATTCAGAAATCTGGAAGGGAACACATTACATCAATGTATAACGATTCATACATTCGGAATGATATATACTTCCATTCTGGAAGCCTAGTCTACAACGTGCTGAAAATTTCAGTTGGACGTATCATTAAAGCTGACGCACAAATGAAAGAAGTTTTAGACAGTCTAATAGTTCCCAGAACAATTAGCTACAATCCGTTACAGATACTCGATACTAGATACAGTTGCGAGAAAAAGGTTGGGTGCGGGCGTGGGCACAAAAATCCTATGATAAACCGGCCTGGCACGCAACCTCCACGCCCCCGTAAGCTCCGCCCACTTTCCAGCCGACCCCCGTAAGCTCCTCCCCTTTTTGCGATGACGTCATTACCTCCTTCTCTGATTCGCTACCTCACATCACGTGGGCGCCAACATTTAAATGAGCTCATGTAGCAGTTACCAACTAATTAATTTGAGTTCATCTTACCACCCCATCACAGATGGGCAATTTAATTCAAAAAATATTATTTTTAATGGCAATACAACTAAAATCGGGCAATGGGCAAAAATAATTACAAAACCATACATGGGCAAAATGAGTTAGACCACGTGACCGCAAGATTCCAAATTTTAAAATGAGTTCATGTTGCGGCCACTAACTAATTAATTTTCTCACGTCCTTCCTAATGAGGTCATCCTGTGGCTAACTTTTACTTTGCGATTTATCAAGGTCAACTTGAGGTCAAACACCACAAATGGGAAAAATCTTCACAAGTAATTAATTTACCCCATCAAAGCACAATTGAAAGTTGGAATAAAAATTTAAATGCATTGCAAATTTATTGTTCAGTTGACTTTTAGTGTTCCTTTTGTTCGGTCATGGCTAAACGTCCTAGAGAATTTGATAGCCTACCTCCTCGAAAGAGGTGGGCCGCAGAGTACGGGCCGATTGCCTCCGAAGAGCCTCGAACTAGTAGAAATTTATGTACAGGAGTTTAACGTTTTTCTGGTGTAGTTTGAATTTTAACACAAGGGAGACCCTACAGAAACATTTATTTCAGCAACACAATGACCATTTTTTTCATGAACAATTTGGTGGCGGAGTCGGGACAACTAATATTGTATATGACGACTACAGCCTGGGAGTTGTGAGAAAATATCGAGCCGACATGCAAAAGTTTGACTGCTCGGAACTATGTGAGCATGATTTTTTTAATGCAGTTCGCGAAAAATCTTTCGAAGTAATGGAACAACATGTTGAAGAATGGAAAAACTTCAAAGTATTTTTTCAAAACGAAGCTCTTTTCTCAAGAAAAAAGCCAGGTAACACGGAAAGTGAACATGGAGTTTTGGAACGTGACTATAATGTGTGGAAGTTCACATCATTTTCACACATTGTTTTTAACAAGGAATCGATTTCTCATGTGTGGAAAAACCTTACTGATCACTTTAGTGAACAAATTGAAAGTTTTACTTGTGAAAAAAGTGGATGGAGACTCGACGAAATCCAAAAATTTAATTTCACAATGGGAAAATATAAGTTGACAACAGCCGGAACGTACATGGAGCTTCCAAAACCACTTAAACATCTTACGCGCACATTTCTGAACATTGATAACAGCACAATCGACGAAAACAACAGTCACAATATGTGCTTCGTTTGGACTGTTTTAGCTCACGAAAAACTTGCAGGGAAGTGTAAAAAAAACACGGCCAATTTGGTAAAGACTTACATTCCTCATTTATCGAAACTAAATTTGTCTGGTTTAAAATTCCCAATTACGCTTACTCAAATACCAAAGTTTGAAGCACTCAACCCAGAAATTTCTTTAACAATTCTGGGATACGATATGGATTCTGAATTCCAAGGTGTGAAGGATCGCACACCCAGAATGAGAAAAACTTTTTACGATGCGCAAAACCGAACATGTGTACTTTACAACTCGAAAGTTGAGAAAAAAAATACATGTTGATCTTTTAATGCTCATGCACGGAAATAAAAGCCACTTTGTGCTTATTCGGAAGCTGACTTTGTATTTGACCAAACCAAATCAGAGCCAGAAGCGATTTATTTGCAGAAGCTGTCTTCAAGGATTCAAGTTGGAGGAGTCTTTCATCGATCATCGAACCCTTTGCCGAAAACTTAAGTCTCAACGCACAACATTTCCAAGTTTAAACAAATCTGAAATGAAGTTTTGGGGTTGTAGTAAAACTCAGCCCGTCCCCTTTCGATTCTATGCTGACTTTGAAGCATTTCTACCAGACTTTGATCGATTTTCAGAAGCAGAAAGTGAACTAAGGCAAGATAAAGAACACATTCTTGGTCGTTCATTGAAGACAACAAACAGAAGTATTGAGAATATTCACAAGCCTTGTGGTTACTCTTGGG
>JAQFYP010001329.1:0-16035 GCA_034694865.1 Bilobella braunerae
CCCCACCTTCATTTCATCCCCTAGATGTCGTTCACCCTGAATCTTCGCTTGACACCGCTGCTCTAACCCCCATATCGAGGGTATTTGAAGAAGACGACGAAATCGATCCATTTGATACCTCAAAAGTGTCGCACATTGCCATTCCCGGAAAATCGGAAATAAGACTCTTGGAAGACGAATTTATTTGTGCCGAACCGGTAAAGGGTGCAGTGAATCAGGACATTTCGGGAATAAATAATTGGATCGAACCTACGACTCAAACAAATCTTCATCCCTTGGACGCACCGGATGAGTGCATCAACGAAATACTAGAACTGCATCATCCGCCATTAAAATCCCAGCCGACGCTACCCTACTCTGCTGCAAAAGAATTTGAGGACCCCTTTGATACTTCGGATGTCGTCGACACCTTTGCGCCAGGAAAATCCGAATTAAGGGAACTTGAATCGGAGCTACTGAATTCAACGGTTGACTTTGTTCCTCCAAGGATCTGCCCCCTCAGGAATTTTAAGGTCCTTCAAAATACTAGCATCACCTCCATTGTCACCGAGCGGCAGGAGAGCCTTCATCCCTTTGATTCGATTGACGGAGATTCGGCCGAAGTTGAGCATCATCGTCCACTGTCGCCGCAATTGACATCCGGTGACAACTGCTTTGAAGATCCGTTTGACACTTCCGCTGTCAGTGGTTACCTTCCTGGAAAATTTGAAGCCAAACTTCTGGAAGAAGAACTTGCTTCAGCACCTCATCATCCCGTTCGTCAGCACACGTTTGAGAGAACCGAAAATACGTTTTCACTTCCTCCAAACATCCCAGCAGCCCCACCTTCTCCATTAGCGTTTGAGGAAGAGATCGATCCGTTTGATACGTCAATTGCGGATTCTGTTGTATCATAATTGAATACATTTCAATATCTTACGCTATAATCCAAAATGTTTAATCCATTTCTTAGCGAAGTCGAATCTCACACCGCCCCCCAATACGGAAATGTGGTCAATGAGACTGCCATTGCCTCGAATCCTTTTCTTAGTGGTGACGCATTTTCGTACGAACCGCCCCGGGTAGAACCGCGACAAAGCGAAAATCCATTTCTAACTTCAACAACCATATCGAACGCAGTTCCGGCGTATGGTTCTGGAAATCCATTTGCCGATTTTGTCACTCCGCAAACTTCAATCGGGGTCGGATTTATTGGGGCTACCGAAAGCGGTGTAAATAGCTGGAGTGACATGCAGACTAGTTATGGCAGCGTTTCGGAGCTGGAACTCCAACCAGTATCAACGGCCACACAAGATTTGCTATTCACGGTGACGGGTGCTCTAGAGGCCACTTCAGATTCGCTTCTCGATCGCTTGCGATATACTCAGCCAAGTCCGGTACCCCTACCCCCTTCGCCGACCCCGTCCCCAAGGACACCATCCCCGGACCTCCTTATGGGGGATGAAGATTTGACTCCCCTGCAACATCCATTTCTTCAACCAACAGTTCCAAAGCAAATTGAAAGTACCACAACCATTGATCTCATGGGTCTATACAATAATGCTCCTGAAATTCAACCCAGTTCATTATCGGAAGTATGTTTCCAGAAATTTGCGCCAGAGGCTTCTAGTCAAATACTACCTTCAATCTACGACAAGCCGGACTTGCCTTCGACTCAAACACAGGCCTTCGGAGACATAATGGATCTCACACTGGATGCGCCCCACTATTCCCCCGAAATATCTCCAGAACTAACGCCGCAAATTGAGGAAGTAAAACCTGTAACTGTAGAAATTACAAAGCCGGTTGAAGCTGAGGCACCAAAACCGGAAGTCAAAGTTCCAGGACGGCCGCCTCCAGCTAGACCTGTTCAACCCCCAAAGGCGTCACCGTCACGCCCACCCCCGCCAATTCCACCGTCGCCAAAAAGAGAGCCGCTGGTTCCAGCTCAGCCGCAGCCGGCTCCAGAACCAGTGCCAAGTTTCGAAGCACCGAAGCCCCACTCATATTTCGAGGCTCCCGCGGCCACTGAACCTTCGGCACACGATACCACCGCTTCAACGGCATTTGAACACTCAGCAATGTTCTCTGCTCCGGCACAGTTCCCAACGTATACCGAACCCGTCACTTATCCCCCACCGGCAGCCTCAAAAGACCCGATTTCTCCATTTCCCATTGGCGATACATTTAAAGCTGTTGAAACGGACGAGATGCCAAAGGGCCGCGGACCACCCCCTGTACCACCATCACCACGCGTTTATCCTTCATCGCCGCAGCCGCAACCAGTTACAATAGTTCCGCCTCAACCCGTTGATTTTGACTCGTTTGAGGACCGATTCAATAGCGTACCGGAGCCAGAGGGAGATGACTTTGGAACGAAATCGGCATTTGGTGGATTTGAGGCAACAAGCGTTACAACAACTTCATCCGGTAAGCAACTATTTTTGTGTTCAGAAAACTTTCTTTGCAGATTTTTTTTTCAACTTATCAATATTTCAAGTATTCAGACTCTAAACAAATAGAATAAACAATGGATTGCTTAATTAGCATGGGGCGATGGTGGATCTCAAGGGGGCGGCTTTGAGGATTCTTCTTCGGGATTTGGAGAAGACAAATTTGATGAATTTTTGTCCTTGCGGGAACCTCCTCCGGTACCTCAAAGTACACCAGCAAAGTCACGATTAAACAGCGGAAGTGACGATTTCGACCGACCGGATGCAAGCCTGTCAATTACAATAAGGTGATACAATTATTTGTGTGCTATGGGTGCGAGGTTTCCAGTATTATTTTGATTTTGTGGATTTTGAATTTTTTTTTAAAGAATTTTCTTCTCTGTTTTCCAGACAAAAGGACAAACTCGACTTCAATTTGGACCTGGTTCCGTCACTGGCTCCTCCACCAAAGAGCCCTGCAGTATCTACTGGCTCGGCATTCAGTGAGGACAATGGGTCCTTCATTCCGTTCTTGTCATCAGCCAAAGTAGTCACCACGGAGGGCGGAGCTCCGGTTCCGCGATCTGACTCGCAGGATAGTCCACAGACGCCACTATTTGAGGAAGATCAGTCGCAGCCTCTGGAAAGCTTTCCCCGGATCAAATTCTCTGGAGATGGATGGGAAATGCAAATGAGGCATCCCAACAAGAAGAAAATCACTGGACAGAGGTTCTGGAAGAAAGTTTACGTTCGGCTCGCGTCTCAAAATGACATTCCAACTGTTCAGATATTCAATTCCAGCAAAGACAAGGATCCAATTCAGGAAATTCCCTTGCAACCTTGCTACTCTGTTTCAGATATTGGTGAGCGTTACTTGTGTTTCAAGTTTTGTTGACTATTTAACGCTTTGTTTTTCTTTTCGGCAGCGGCTCAACAATTTGACCAGTTTGGAAAAATCTTTACAATGAAGCTGCAATATATCTTTTACAAAGAGAGGCCCGGGGTACGCCCTGGTCAAATTACAAAAGCTGAAAGAATTACAAACAAATTGAGCCAGTTTGCAGCCTATGCAATTCAGGGAGATTATCAAGGTGTTAAGGAGTTTGGAAGCGATTTGAAGAAATTGGGACTTCCGTTGGAGCATGCTCCTCAGGTACTTTTTTTTAAATATGCTCAAATTCAAAATCCAATATTCAAATATATCTCTATTGTGTGAACCGCTTGCAAAATGTTTGTAAAACCTCAGATCTCATTAAATTTTCAATATTGTGAATTTTTTTTTACTATAAAAAATTCTGATTAAAAAGTGACTAACATTGCCGTGTTTCGCCATATTTAAAGACATTAATAGCAGACAATTTCACTTAATTACAGGTCTCACAATTGGTCAAGCTCGGTACACAGAATTTTGAGGAAATGAAGCAATTCAGCATGGTAATTGAAGAAGCTCTCTTTCGCCTGCCGGTGCACCGTGACCGAGCCCTTACTTACAAGTCAGAGGAGGTCCAAGTGACCTTAGTCGATGAATACTACGTGGAACAAGACGTTCACGGTGTGGTTACCCGGCAAATTGCCAGGGTTCGACTCTACTTTCTGTCATTCCTATCGGGCTCAACAGAAATCGAACTGGGAATTAACGACATTCGGCGACAGGGGAAGGAGGTCGTAGGTCGACATGACATTATTCCTATCGCCACTGAGGAGTGGATTCGAATTGAAGACATCGAGTTCAGTAGTTGTGTCCAACTAAACGTCTTTGACGACACCAAAATGGTCAAGTACGTACGCCATTTTGAAACGCATTTGAACTTTTCCTCGGCAGTTTCTAAAAATTTATTTAACAGAATTTTATTAAAAAGAAACACGTAACGATAATTCAGTATATTTTTAGATTTAAGCCACCGGACGCCTGCTACATCGAACTCCTTCGGTTTCGCGTTCGACCTCCACGACATAGAGAGTTGCCTTTGCAGGTCAAAACGGTCTTCACAACGACAGGACACCGGATAGAGATCCGCTGCGATATTTTAGTTCCTGGCTTTACAAGTCGGAAGCTTGGACAGATCCCTTGCGAGGACGTAATGATTCGAATTCCTATTCCAGAGTGCTGGATTTATATGTTCCGAGTGGAGAAGCACTTTAGATACGGATCTGTCAAATCAGCCCATCGAAGGTAACGCTTCCCTTCCCCAACGCGCTGTATGTCCTTCCAGCGTAGGGCTATGTGTATGCGCTGACAGTCTAAAAAATGCTTGGGATTTTCACAGGAGTGGAAAGGTTAAGGGGATTGAACGGTTCCTGGGTGCTGTGGAAGCGGTGGAAAATAGCTTGATGGAAGTTACTTCCGGCCAAGCCAAGTACGAGCATCAGCACAAAGCCATCGTTTGGCGAGTTTCTCGGCTGCCAAAAGAGGGACAAGGTAACATTTGTATTAAAAATTTAATGCACTTAAGACAAACCAAGAAGAATTAAAGTAAAATCCTCCTATCCTATGACGGGTTAGTTTGGCAATCTTTACGAATTAGAAAAAAAACTTCCCCCTGTTATGAAGTCAATTTTATACTAATTGTTTAGTTTAATATTTTATTTAGCTCGATTCGTTTTTTAACAGCAAACCATTTTTTTTTAAATTGAATTTTAGGTGCATATACAACCCATTCCTTCTTTTGCCACATTACGCTCCAGCCCCATGAGGAGATCCCGGCCAATTTAACAAAGCATTGCTACGTGGAATTTACAATGCCGCATACGACGATATCTCACACGGTCTGCAGATCCGTTTCAGTTCCAATGTGTGATGAACCCCCTGAGAAATGCGTCAAGTACCTCTCGCGTCATGAATACGTCGTTGAAATTGAGCATACTCAAGGGGTGACCCCTGCAACCTACAATCTGGCTGCTACTGTAGTGAAGGAGGAAGTGGCCGAGACCAAGCCGGAGGTCGAGGAACCGATGGAGGGAAAGGCCCTGTCCGATTCTGACTTTTCGGACGATTAATCAAACCATTCCAGGTCAGGTACATGTTAACAACTGTTAATTAATGTGGATCTAATATTAGCGCAACCCGTTGTTTTCCTTGGCAGAAGTAACCCAACACTTGAAGGTGTTGTAACTTGAAATTGAGATTTATCGTTTGTAAATTAGCATTCTCCTAAGTGCGTCAGATCTATGAGAGTCGATTGATGGATACTAAGCAGTTTAAAGTTGGAGAGTGTTTAATTGAAAAGAAAAGTAAACAATAATTTATCTATTTTATTGACGATGAAAATCACATTTCAAAAGTTTAGAAAAAATAAGTTTGAATTCATTATGGATGTTTAGAAACACATCCACCTTGCTGGTAAACCTAAAGTATATTACCCTAACTAATAGTCAACCGTACGTTTTAACGTTATACATATTGATGAGGTCATATGTATCGTCAGAAATGCTAATAATATTTGAGTCAATAATTAATCACTAATTATAGTACCCCTTCAAATAGGAGAAATGTAGTAAGTAAAAGACAAATAAATCATTCAAAATCAAAATTAATTTGAGGTGTTGTTTCCGACATAGCCTCGCTATTTTCTGCAGATTTCATCTACTTCGCACTTTGTAAATATGAAAAAGAATTGTGCAAAGCAATTTTTTAGAGATTTAGCATACTTTGTTTTATTAAAGAAAACATCTTAAGCAGGGTTTGAAGTCTGTAAATTACGTCATGTAATTTATGTAATTTACACTGTAAATTACGTCATATTCAAACCCTCTGTCATTTATGTAATTTGTGACATTTGTAATTTATGTAATTTATAAAGTAAAAATCAAGTTTTCCAGGCTACTGCTTTGAAATTTTGATGCACAGAAATTAAAAAGCTCACCCTCGCACACTATAATCCTTGCAATATAACGTGTTTTTACAAAACTTGATTTCATTTAGCTTGTTTTCAATTTTATTGTTGTTTTTCGCTTTGTAAAGTGCCAAAAAATTAATTTAGATTTGTTTTAGATTCAGATTAACTTTTTAGTTTTTGAATTATATTTATTTCCGTTAGTTCCGCTATTTCCGGTGCTAAAATAGTCTCTTGCTACTTAGCTTATAATTGTGTCGCCAGCGTTTATTTGAAAATTACATGACATAAGTTACGTCATTTATGTAATTTATGTAATATATGACATAAATTACGTAATTTACGTATGTGACGTAATTTATGTAATTTTCGGATAAATTACAGTAATTTTCTAACCCTGATCTTAAGTAAGTAAAACCTAAGAAATAATCCTCAAAATTATTGGCACAAAAAAGGCGGAAGTCGGTGAAAACAAAAGCAGATATAGAATTTCACAGCGTAATCCTGTAACCAAAAAATAGGGAATTACTAATTTGGTAAAGTATTTTGGTCAGAGAAACAGATATCCGGGCTGAACTCACACGTCAATGTCATAAATTGTGGATTTGACGCAAAACGTTGGGATTCTGATATGGCATTCCTTGTGGGAAATTAGGCGACAATCTCTACACTGGTAGCCTTGTTTTCTTAAACTGAAGGGAAATCGCCCGAAACAGACCGTACATGAGAGGCCGCTGAAACACGAAATATCGCAATTAGTCATTTATTAATTAGCACAAGCCCTCTAAGTCCCCAAAGACCGAATGTAAACCTCAGGAACCAGGAACATTTAATCCTCTGCACGACATCCGACTCAAAAATAATAGTCACTAACCTCTGAATTCGCTTCGCTACGAAAGTGTGATCGTTAAAAATATGGAGCTTTTTCTTATTCTTCCATTTCCCCCGCCCCACTTCCTCTGGGGGAATGAGGTAAAACCTACATAACGTATTAATTCAAAATTAAATTTAAAAGAAAGTCAAAATGGCATTTCCGGACGTTTTCTAAAAAGAAAGAAACAATACTGCCTACCTTTTAACGCCATTTTCAACGCATTCGATGAGCAGCGTGGAACTCTCATGCATAAATGTGGCGGTGGAGTGTGAACTGTGCTGCGACAGCTCCGAGGCCGAAGACCGTGTTGAATCTGAACCTAAGGGAGTGACACGAATTCCAGGTCTATCAACGGATACAGATCTTGTCGAATTACGCTCCAGATCAATTGGGCCTGGAACGTCAGTTGCTACAACAGATTTGGATCTCTCCTTGGAAAAACGACGGCGAATCGAAGTAAAAACATCGCCGCGTCTTGTTCGTCGACGGCCACGCTCTACCAAAACAAGCACGAAAATTACTCACATTCGGATTTATGGCTAACACGCAACTTTGGGAATGCCATCCGTCAATTTCGAGACCGATTCAGGCGGAGAATTACCTTCGCCGTATTGGTCTTCTAATTTAACTGTCGAATGTCGCGGTGGTCGTATCTGTTAATAATTGTTATTAGAGTCAAATTAAGCCGAATTTAACAAGTGGCATTGAGAAAGTAATTACGGGGGGTATATCCCCTGCATCGGCAGAGGCTAAACCTTCAACTACTGGACCAGATCGATCAAATTGTCGAATAACTTTTGCAGCTTCTTGGTAAATAAATTCTGTTGCTTCCTTTTCTTCTACAAATGTAAACTAGGCACAAAAATGCATCTTTAAAAAGTCTTTCCATCATCATTGAAATTGGTGGAATATGTTTAGTTTAGTCTTTATTACCACAACTTCCAATGTCCCCGATATATTTTCGGCAACTTTCACTCGCCTAGATTTTAAGCGTAGGACCTCCTTCCTGCCACTGACAATTTCGTCGACAGAGACGATATGACAGCCGAGGAAAGTTCCACCTATGGCGCTGTAAACCTCAAAAAGAAGTTCAGCGTCACCATCAGTCCCAGTATTTCTATTGGAAGTGTAATAAAAACAATATCAGGGAAGGTGAAAGTGCGGATGTAAGCTATTTCACAAAAGTATAAAATTCGAAAGAGGCCCTTACAAGACATAAGATTCGTTCCAGATTGGGTTTGGCAAATTTTTGGGACGTGACTGAAACTTTTGTGCTGGGTCATCAAGTTCGATGACGCAGTAAGCACTGTCGCTGTCTTTGTGGAGGCCGATGTCTACTCCGCCATTTAATTGAACACGGAGAAAGGATGTTTCCTATTTGGAAAAACAAAAATTAAAAAGTTTTGAAAACCGGTAGGCCAGCGGCCCTTACATTGTAACGGCCGAGTTAAAATAAGTAATCATGTTTAAAAAATCGTTTACGCGTGGCAGCGGTCTCGATTGCACTTTGGCAATTGGCAAAGTTGGGAAATTTTGCAATTCGTCCAAATGAATTTCAGCAGTCGCATTTCGTAGGGCCGAAGAAAGTTTGCTTGTAATAATTTCGGATAGTTTTGGATCAAGCCGTCTCGGATTGTTTGAATTATTTACAATTGATAGACATATTTCTGGCCATCCATCAAATTTGAAATTGGCTAGCTTCTGGTCAAGGTTGATCACAAATTTAAGACGCCCAATAAATCGATTGACGATGAACTCGTAATGCCTCGAATCTGGTCCAAGTTGGCTACTTGAAGACATCGAAATATGTCCATTAAATTTGGCTTCACAGTCGCATGTGATCTTCTGCATTTAAAAAATGTAATAAGAAAAAACCTGGAACAAAATTGTGTTTATGATAATTCTAACAAATGTTCTAAACATACAATGGTGTTCACTCCCTCATATTCAGCAAAGAGATTCTGGAGGCATAAATCATTGGAGAGCGACAAGTCGTCCACCGTTGTTGTAAATGTGTTCTACAAAGGGAAAGCACAAAGTAAGGTTGATTTAAAAAATTTATGTTTGGCGTAAAGCAAAGGAAGGGCTCAAAGGGGCTTTAAAACTTGAAGTGAATGGGGTTCGTGACCTTGTCGGATTTATGGGAATTTGGAAACCGTAAGATAACCATGAAAAATTAGGAGGGGTGCGAGGTAGAGTGTGGTTTTTGGAACTTGATTTTTTTTTTGCAAACCTCCTCGTGTGCAATTCTGTCGAACATATTATTCACTGATTTAAGAAATAGGTGGTTAAGGTGCTCCGAAATCTTGTCCTTCCTCTTGTGGTCCACGTAAAGCCAATTATGGGACGCTGTCACAAATTCCACAACAGGAGGCGATGGACCGCTGCAGCGAAGGATAGGAACTTGGGGCATAGGCTTTGACGGAGGTGCTGGGACCTCCGCGGTGTTTCCAGAATCCTTAAGATGTGACGACGCGTCTTTACGCTCCTTGAACCGTGCGTTGATGGGCAGTTGTCGCTTGTCGGAAGCACCGTTAGCAGCAGGGAGATTCGTCGAAGCCAATTTGTCTGATGGACTTTTCTCCGCCACTTTCTCTTTTTCTGGAACTTGCGGCTCCACTTTGTTCTTTTTCCCTTTGTATTTCCGGTAAATGAATTTCATGAGGAGAATAGATGCGAAGAGGAACGTGATCCAGCCTGTTAGCAGAATTGAAATTGTGTCCATGTCAGAGTCGGGATTGCCGTTGTCAAAAATACAAATTAAATCATCAACACGATCAGCCAGATCATAATCAAACATTGCTCTCTGCAACAGTAGTGCTGCAACGCTATAGACTTGCGGTCCTCGAAATTCGAAGTGATATCAACTGGATAATTTTTTTTTCAAATAGGAGTTCAATTTAAATACATGTATTTGCGACAGTAAATGGCGTGAGTTCGTAAGGAACAAAACTACAGAAAACAACACAGTGCTCTTTAAAAATCCAAAATATTGAAGATAACTTGAACCACTTTTAAATAAAATAAACCAAACCTTGACTTATTCAAAATGTCGTTGAGAGAACACTTTTTTGAAATGGTAAAGTTCGAGTATAGAGATCTTAAGAATTCTCCATTCCGAGGAATCAACGGGGAGCTTCGGTGGCTTTGAAATAATTCTATTATTAGAAACATATCCAGCTCAAGTCAGAGTGTTGTAGGGAGTGAAGCAATGTTTTAAAAATATTTTTTGAATTTCTATGTTCTGATGATATATCGGGAAGTGTTTAAGTTTTGTACATTTGCGCGTTCAATAGTTCTTTTTCTTCGAACTATTCGTATTGCTCTTACTTCAAAACAAATGTTTGTAATTTGTAACACCAATAATTTATTCATCCAGCTTATTCTTATTATTTTTTAGCATTAGGACCAATGTAATGCAATTTTCCCTTTATCCGAAAAGAGTATTGAACGCTAGTCCGGAAACTAATGATTACAGGATTAAAAAGGAGTTCAAAGTATAGGTTAAATTAAGGCATTATTTATTACATGATAATTATGGTCGTGATTTTTTGTTGGCAGAAACAAAAGGCTTAAGAAATCAGTCACTGGAAATGCCGGATGCCGGTATCCCATGAATTCTAGTTTACGCTAGCACTATTATTTCCATGCATTCATATTTATTTGCAACTTTAGGCTACCCATGCTTCCGGTTTAGTTCTGGGCAAAGCCCTGTTTTGACATGAAATCTCTGCGATAAAGAACGGTTATATGAACGTTGGATGCTTTAATTTGCAGAGTCATTTCTTGTCAAGCTGCATAGGCCAAAATCCACTTCACGTTTACAAATTTTCAACCAAAGTTGTGTTAAAAGCTGCGGAAATTAAGAAGGGAACGAGTAACTAAAAACCAAAACGCACATTTTGTCATTTTGTTTTCTATGCATTTAGAAAGCAAATGGAAGAAACGCCTCCACTTTCCGTTTCAAATAAAAGAAAATTCCCTTGACCACAAGTCTGAGCAGAAAAAGAAAATCTTACTTTTACTAACTTACCACTTAACCACTTCGATCAAGAAGTGGGCCTACACAGAACGCTCAAATGAAACAAAAACACAGGCAACCAAACCCGAGTAACCGGAAGTAGTTCCAAAACAAATTTCGGGGATACAGGACATGGCGGGGCAAGCTAACGATTTCATACCTTTATAGCTTTGTGTATCAACTTTGGTTCGCTCAAATATGCCCTTCAAACTTATAGCACAACTATTTTGATAAAAGAAACAAGTTTTTCGGAAAAGCGAATTACGAGACAAATGTCCTCCATTACAATTGATATTTAGCAAAATTACTAAATACTGTTGAGAGCATAGGGATATTTTTCCGAATCCGGAATTTTCTGCGAAATCGAAGATGAATACTGTATCAATTTAATATTTAGCATTTAGGGGTTTGCGTTTAAGGTTTGGGGAATATTTTGTTGTAGCAATGCATTTTCTCTGAAAAATTGCTCTTGTAAAAGTGTATAGCTGAAAATGAGGATTTAGAATATAATGCTTGGCGAATCACGTATGCTTTTTCCTCTGGGAGGTTAGTCAAGTCAAAATTTGGCGGGAATGACTTTGGCAGGCATTCGTTTCGTATTCTGGAAAAAAACGTATGAAAGAAGTAAAGTTGGCCTGGTTGTGTACATACTGAAGTGAATGAAATATGATGATTTCTCCAAGATTAAAGTAGGGTTCTAAGGCTTTCCTTCTGCCCCATGTTTCTTCCTAGTTGCTTTCGTATATTTTTGAAAGAAGGCGGGCGGTGGGTCGTGGTTGCAATATAAGTAAGTTTGCATGCTTATTGCCTATCGCCTTGTTTTATGACTCCAAAGTCAGTAACACAGGAGCTGTAATGTAAACCTATGTCTTATTACCAGCCTTTCCAGCCCTGATAAGCCTTTCTAATCTCCAGCCCCGCTCAATGGGGAGTGTAAAGGACCCACAAAAACTATCCATGACTTTCTCTTTTTCATGACTCAAATTCAAAATTTCCCTTCAAAAAATCCACCTTATTCCATAGTCCTATTATTAAAAAGCTTTCTCCAGAAAAACATGAAGCAAAATTGAAGATGCGGTGGCAGTGTAGTTGCGCCACTCGAATCTCTAGTGCCTCTAAAGAACTCACTTCCTGTGCATTGAATTGTGTCCTTCCATGGACTTCCTTCCAGGCTTTCATATGTATTATTCCAGAGGCAGGATGCTGGTTACATTGCAATTACAACTCACGAGTCTGAACACGTACTTTTACGGGTTAGTTTTCTTTGTATGATTTATATCACCACTTTTTACGAAACTGTAACACGAGTTTTTTTCATTCCAGGCTTCTGTTTCTGTCTCGCCTTCCCTCCATCCCCAGTCCAGTAGAAATGAAACATGCCTCAGAATTTTAGTATTTTCCAGCATCTCCTCCAGTTTCCTTGAGAATGGGATGAATGAATTTCTTTGGGTCACATAATCCCCGAACCCTTACCTTCAAATAAAGTCCTCTCAAGCAGTGTGCTTAACAACATTTTCAAAAAAGTATATTGGAAATTTGATACGAACCAATGTTTCCGACAGTGGCAGTCAACTCCTTTTCTTCAAATTACTTTCCGTTGAAACCAACTTTCTCTTTCGTTACCTAGCAGCCTCCTATAATTTATATTTCATCCAGGAGACTCAACCAAAACCACCAAAAATCTTTTAGAAAAATCGTTTCTTATAAAAGCAACGATACCTTTAATATTATTACTGTCATCTTCGGTGGGAAGAGATAGTGAATTGGAGTTATAGAATAAAAGTCAAGAGATTGAACTTTCTTGACCGGAGGATTTTTTTAGAAATAGGTCAATTTATGATTCATTTTCAAAAGTATTGAATTGTTTTTGAGCCGGAAGAGACAATTTGATGACGTATCCAGTTTTCTCCTCCGGCTCAAAAACGGAACATTAGATTTGTTAGCAATACAACAGTATTTTAGGCAACTTTCGAGTTTTACGTAGTAATTTAGAGTTGACATAATGCTATTATGTTAATTAAGGTTCCAGAAGCTGAAATTACTCCCACCCTTTTGTGTCGTCCTGTTACCTGATGTTGTTACCGGAATTCGAAAGGAGAACGTAGAAAAAATGCAGGAAGCGAACCCCAATGTCCATTTGCAACATGTGGAAGGAAGTTAGAGGGCTTGGGCACCGTCGAGGCAATTAAGCGTCCCTCTTCCCTCGTGCTCGAAGCCTGATACACCTACTTTAATGACAATGCTTCTGTATTGTTGTTACACAAGAGTGCATCGAGGCTAACATGGTTAAGGGCGGATAAGTGCTCTGTCGAGAACCCAAAACATGGGACAAAAAGTAATACTATGAAATGGATCGAAGGGTACAGCGCTTGATGCACAATAGAAGTGCCTGGACAGAAAAAAGCGAGGGACGAGAGCTAATAAGTGAAATGTGAGCCGATGATGATAATTATAGTAGATTTATACTGACATTCATTTCAGAATGTCAGGGAGTGTGTACGTGGAAATACCAAATGCGTCCAAGCGTAGATCCACTGCCATTTGACATTACCAACAAAAATCAAGGGAGAGAAAGTGCTGAGTGAAAGTGAGATGCACAAAAAGGACAACTGTGGGTGGGAGAAATGGATGAGGAATAAATTCATCAGTGGATTTTTGAAGGGTTTTGGACATGGCAGCCAGGCAAGAACGAAATTGTCTTCTTGCTTTCACTCTTGTTTGGCCCTTAATGGAAGTGTATGAAAATTATTCAATGAATAACTAATGGAAGCTTTCACTCACATGCTCATCATTCTTCTTCAGCCTGTCTTAACAACTTTGTTTTGTTTTCAAATTATTCCTTAAGTGCTCCTAAACCCCTTCCAAGGAAGTACTTGAGGCACGACGCAGTGACGTCTTTTTTCCGGAGGAGACGCAGGAAATTGAAAATTCATAACGTGGTGTAGTAGGGACGTATGAAGGAAGGCCTCTTACCATGCTGCCTTCCCTCCCAGGAGTTGAAATGTCGTCAATTGAAGCTGAATTTTAAAATCCAGAGTCGACATGAAGTATAATCTCTCACTTGTGTGCAATATATTCTGCCAAAAAATATGAATTTCAAAATAACTTGGCAGTAAGGTGGTTTGAAGTAAGTTGAACAACCTGCAAACCTAACGCTTTCATCGCTAACAGATCCAGGAAATTTGTGAGACTATTAGGACATACCTTAAGTCATTAAAAATATTAAATTATTATTTAAAACGAGTTATTAATTTATTTAAAAGCTTCGTTAGTAAAAAATAAAAAAATCTTTTGAAAATGAAAAGAAATATAGAAATAAACAAAATTTCACTTTTCTTTAAAAAAAATTCACCTGAAATGCGGTTCGGAAGAAACCGGTAATATCTCGCAGACTAAAATTTGAATATTTTGATATTTTTTTTTATTAATTACAAGCATTCATCGGCATTGAATTCACTTCTAATTTCATCAAAGCCTCGAAGAGCTTATTAGGGACAGGAAACAATGAATTTTGGTCTGTTTTGTTCTGTGACCCACCAAGTCCCCCTTACCCGGGTTGGAACCTAAGTAATTGGTGACTCATCGAAACATGGAAACTTATCTTTTTTATATGTCTATTACATTAATCGAAGGGTACCCCATCTTTGGAATCTTCCAACCCTCCCTCAGTCATCCCTCATCCGCATCTTACTTCTACTTCCAAAGTCCATGATCCAAAGCATTTTGGCTCCCCTTTTTCTGCCTGTCAAGCCTTCAAAAAGTCTCGTGCAACTTCCCTCGAAAAGACTAACGATTCAGCTGGGCATCAATCCCAATCAGACCATGTTTACACATTGATAATAATTCATACCCGGGTTGCTTTCACTCGGATAACATGCTTATCCTTTTAGAGCGGAACGGACTTAAATGAATTCAAAATCTTTTATCCCACTTTATTCCGAGATTAAACGCCTCCTTTTTCTCTTAATTTGGTTTACTTTATTTTTAATTTGGCTTCCGCTTTGCCCTTCGTAAAGGAAAAGAGAAAGCAAAAACGTAAAACAAAAACTTTTCTCATTATCTCTCTTAATCAAGTAAGTATTACCGGAATTGCTCTCCACTTAAAACGTTATATCCCTTAAAACGTTTATTTTCTAGACAAAGTTTGCAAAACTATAAAGTTATAAGCTCTATACCCAACATCAACTTTTATCTCTACAGCCACTTGTGTGCGGTACATTGACTCTCTCACGAAAGCCATTAATAGTTTACAACCATTGTAATTAATCTGAATTTAAACTTTTTTCTCCTTACTTCCTCCAAAACGGAGGATGAAATACATTGAAAATATGGTTCGAATCCTTCCCTTCTTGATTGATTGGAGCGGAAGAGAGGTTTAGCTGACAGCGTCTTATTTTAGTTCATCAGGTTCTCAATTGTTATGCTGGCCAATCGCGGCTGGAAGTGGGAACGGGTGTTATGAAAATTAATATCTGAAGCGTATACGCGTGGAATTTGAGAATGACAGAACAGACTGGTAATGGAGGCTTTTCCTTTTGTTCTTCTGCCTTTTTGCATCATCGTATAAGGCTTCGAGTCTTAAAATTCAGATGAATGTGTTCTGCATTATATTTTTGAGTGTCGGTAATGAAAGGGACGTTAGATGTTTGTAATAAGGCTCCACGTCTTTGTTGTGGATGGGATATAAAATCTACTTCAACCTCCGCATTTCATGCCCTTTAGTATGCATCATATTACTTTCCGTCTTCCAGCTGCAGCACCAACAACGAAAATAACACACTACTCTTCCAGCACCCTCCAAGAACGAACTGGAAATATTGGATTGGCAGATTCAGAGGAAAAGGGCTCTGAGTCATAGGCATCAATATTTCAATGAGGATTTCCTCAAACATTTAT
>JAQFYP010001330.1:0-16034 GCA_034694865.1 Bilobella braunerae
GATCGGAACCCACAGTACCCACAGTACCCACACATGTTGACGAACCCATAGTGGAAATGTCAAAGAACAAAAAAAAAAACCATGTAGAGTGTTTAAGATGATACGGGCATTCGCAGTAAAGAGGCAAGGCACGTCCGTAAATAAAAATCCTATAGTAAATACTCGTTTTGGCGGATTGGGGGATTCGTACCTCTGGTCCTCAGGCTAGTGGAGAGAAAAAAAATCTTAAACGTTCGACTAACTCCGCCCACTCATTCCCAACTTGTTTCACTAAAAATGCTACAGTTGTTTGTTACACTTTCCACAAGTTCTTCAAAGAAACTGTAGCTTAGGTTCTTAAGCAGTGAAAATTTCCACGTGAATTCATTTTTGCCAAAATGTAGAGCAAAGAAGTGAGGTTGTTTTTCATTCTGGATCTTCGGAAGATGACGAAACTAGAGCAATCACAAAAGACAAACTGTTTTCAACTGTGCCAAACAAAACCCAAAATTTTAGTTCTAAATGTCGTAAAATTATCCGATGTCCGTGAATTCCGCAACATTGCATGATACTAAGTGAAAAAAAGTCTGCGTTTTATCATCAGTACTGCTAATACGCTCTAATTTTTATTGCTCTAGGCTCAAAGTGTATCAAAAAAATTTATACGACTAACAATAAGTAACAATGTTTTTATTTTTATTGTTTTCCAAATGTTCCAAGGACCGCAAGATACAAGATGGATATATCTATGTACACCAAAAAGTAATTTGAATGTTAGCCGGGCTATTTTCAAAAAAAGGAACGGACACGATATTGGACATATCGGCAAGGCGGATAGTCAGCATGTAAGAAAGTGTAGGGACATGATTGGGAAGGAACTCATTAGCGAAGACGTTGTCATCAAGCGGCCACAAGAGACTATCCGTCACATTCCGTTGGTTTGGCTTGGTCCACAAAGTTCAGCAACTTCACGCGAGGCACGGTCGTAGTTATTTCCTGATAACCGCAAGTGATCCTATCGAAATAAGGGTAGTCTACAGAATTATCTCGGCACTGTTGGGAAATCTATCGAGTAATGTTTATATCCTCTGACAGTGTAGCCTCATCACGAAGATACAGGCCTACACAGTCAGATGCAAGGTTATTTCTCAAGTGGAGAGTCAATAGCAAAGACTTTTTGGCGACTGATTGGGAATTCAAACACACGTTTTTAGGCTTTCCAGTGGAATAGACAAAAGCTCATAAACCCTGGACCAACTCGGGCGCCGCTATAATTGTTAAGCATACAAGCTAAAGATGTATTGTAAACAAAAAAAACGCCCGAATTTAAGAAACTTTGTCATTCAAAAAAAGGCACTGCGTTCTAATAGGCGGAAGAAACTAGCTTCTTCTTGGATCCGAATTTAGAATAATTTAGAATCTACATTGCATGCCACACTCTAATGTAACTTAAATATAATGTAATTTACACTGTATTACTTCAATACTCTATTTAATAAACCTTAATACACGGAACAAATATAACTATGCCTAACTTTGTGTTTCAAAATTGTTGTTACTAGCTGAAAAGCTAGTAGCCAAGAATGTAAACATAATTTTAACCGAGTTTATTTTGGTGAGGGGTCACCTACTCTTTGGTATCATCATTACTTTCTATTTTATACAATATTTGTAAAAAAAATAAGTCTAATTGTTTTGGTTTTGGGGGTCATTTGAGGAAACATCGCACTTAGGGGTAAAGGGTCAGTGGTCACCTGGGTTGTTGGTACCATCATCCATTTCATGCAAAATTTCCAAAAAAAAAACCAAATTTTCGGTATTAGGGGTCACTTTTAAAACCAAAATGGTCGGAAAAGGTCTGAAGGTCCGATAACTGTGACTCATTTTTAAACTTGACATCCCTATTGACGTTTTAGAAAATTTTCACGCAAACAAAACTTAAATATTTCAACACGTCGGGAGTTATGGCGCAAACAGACAGACAGACAAGGTGTTCTCATAAAGAAGCTAAAACGCTACTTAATAAAAATGATGTGGTTCTTAGAAGGTCTAATTTCGTAATCTTATCTTTGTTATCGTAATTTTGTTTACACCACTCTTCAACAAACACATGTGGGTACTTCGCCAATCTCTAACTGAGTAAAAAACGTAAATCTAAAGTATACTAAAGCTTCAATTAGTTTTTGCAACAAACTTTGTATTTGTTAAAAATATTACGAACTGTGATCTAAATTTATTGAATAATTAAAAAATATATATAAAATAATAATAAGCCCTTCCACAGACGACCACTTAAGTCAACCTTCATATTAATGAACATATGGCTACAATAAACTCAACAGTTGCAAACGCACGTAACCAAGTAGCGTATTGTACCCATATGGGTCCATTAATGGGGTCATAGTTACGGGGAGGGGGGAGACGCGCATCAGAGTGATGATGGAGCTCCGGACTTTTGTTGGTGATTCACACACAAAAGTGAACCCCTAATAGAAAACTTTCTGATATAGTGAACCCCTAATAGAAAACTCCTGATAGACTTAAGGCGTAAATACTAAAACTTCGGATGTAGGAAATTTTGGATTTCGAAAAGTATTTTTTAAAGAAAGGGAGGTGTGAATACAGCCGGGCCGGGGTCACAATAACCGGGGTTCACTGTACTCCCAAGAATTGGTGGAAGGGGGAGTGAAAATTTGGGGTGGGGTAGACTCCGCAACAAAAGCCCGGAGCTCCATCATCACTCTGACGCGCATGACCCATCTTCAAACTTGACCTCCCTCTTGACCCCGAGAATATTCTCCCGCAAATAAATTTCAAAAAAGTTAACTCGTTCAAAGTTATTGCGCAACGGGAACAGACGGACAAACAGAGCATCCCCATAAAGTAGCTAAAACGCTACTTAATACTCATAAAATGTGCAATTATGAAATGCAAAGGCCTCTAAACATTGCTTTTATTTAAGCAATTTGGTGTATTTAGTTGGAAATCAGAAATTAAAAGCAAAAGAATGTTTATGAAAATAGCAAAATCAAAAATAGGTTATTCAAAATTATGTGGGTTTACACCACTTAATTTCAATTGCTTGCCTGAGTTTATTTTTCAAATCTAATTGTTCTAAAATTAAAACGTCCAGATCTATGAATTTACAGCTATGTAAAAGTACATATTTCACAAATTGAGTTATTAACCACATAAAATTATTTACTTGCGTATTGTCCGTAAAGTTCGCATCCAGGCTTTAGAGCTCCACCGTTGTGATAAAAGTCGGCGGTTCCACGGGGAGGGTCCGCAGTCATTACCGTGCAACTCCGAGCACAGCCCGTCGTGATAAAGTCTACAAAATCAGCGTCGGTAGGATCAAGTTTCTCGGTTGGTGCAACTGTGACTTCAAACCCAGCGCCACCGGTATCGAGCGCCGTAGTTATCTTCCGTCTGCTTCCATGATTAAGGTATTCTGATATGAATGCGCCCACTTGAGCGCCCAAGCTATGACCCAAAGTGCGCGAGTTACGAGTATCATCGTTGACTAATTAGAGTGTTAATTAACTTTGCTATTTCAGCACCAACGAGTTAAACCCTTGCAACAGCAATGTCATATGTTGTGAGTGCCACTTTAATCCAGTCAACCATGATAACGTTGTAGCTTTTACTCAATTTGACATATGCTGTAAAATATAAATGTAAACAATACCGCTGTTTTGCAAAAAGTGAAATGAGGATTCATTTTGAATGTGGTGCAAAGTGCCACACGACATTCTACTTCTATTCAGCCTTTTTAGCCCAAAAGGAGTAGAATGTATAAGTGTAGTTTGAATATTTTGTCTACTTTCGAACCCCACAAAATTTTTTGCACCAATCAATCACATAGTTTTTTATAAACAAGCCCATATCAAAACAGCTTTTCTCGACTAAACGCTAGTTTGCACTTTCAAAATAGTTACTTCACTCACTCTGATCAAATAAACTAGAAATCTTGAAAACAGTGAACCCTCAATCATCCAATCAAAACCTTGTTTGTAATGTTTACCGTTTTTGTGTCTTGAGGAAATGAAAAATTGTAGTTGACGTAGTATCTGTGCGTCAAATTTCTTACAGGTTTGTTTTTTACAAAATGTGAGTTTGAAATGGAATCAAAATTATCAGGTTGCAGTACCTGTTTTTCGCCATTTTGAGCATTTTTTTTTTTTAGATTTTTTCAATCTCCTTTTATGCTCGTCGCCTATGAAGCCAAGCATCATCATCTTAAAATTACGAACAAATTAAGCACTTGGAAAAAAAGGCAAAGTTGGTGATCTAATTGACAATTCAAGAAAGTCAATGGCATTAAGCGCGAGAGTGAATTAAATGATCTGCTCTAGATCACAGCCAGACTCAAGCTCTATTTTGAGCATTTGCCAATTGCAACTCACATTCAAAATCGGTTTTCATAGTATTATAAATGTTCAAATACATGATGATTTTAAAATTTACAAAACTTGAAAAACATACTTTGTGTACAATAGAGATCTCAAGCCACTGCTATTACTTGATTCAACTTTCTTTGTAAGCAAACGTTGCAACAAATGATACAATTTTAATTATTGTACGCAGCGTGAAAGTCATTGTGTAGCAGCAAGGAACGCTTTTTCTACAAACAATTTTTTAAAACAACTCGTTTAAGTCAATCTTTGCAACATTAGAAGCAAGTTTTATTGAACAATTTGAGCTCAAGACTTCCACTGCATTGTTCCATGTCTCATCGCCTTTCTAATCGCAGAATAATAATTGAGCACTCGACACTCCATGCAATGACAAATGAAGTGCGTTTAGAATAATTTGAACAAAAATCACACCAATTGTAGTAACAATTAGCACTAAATTAGGTTTGAGCCTTCATTGTAATCAACTACAATAATTCGGGCATTGTATAATAGCTCATTTCTAGACGATCTACCTCATAAGCATTCCGAGAATGACTTCAATTAAATAAGATTTTGCATTTGAGTTCATCGAAGGCACATGCAGTGTACCGTAATAACAGCGGACTTTGTAAAGTAGCAAACTGTTGGTAAATACAAATGACAAGTCCATTATTTGTTTTATTTTTAAGTAGGAACGATTTTTCTTATCACTAGCTAAGCTTAATTTAATTTACAAAACACATTTGAAAGCTAAGATATTTCATAAAACAAAATATTTAGCTTGATAAAAAGTCTTATGAAAATCATTGAACACAAGTTTGATTTGTGCTAACGAGGACTAGACATTCGTTGGACACTTGTTCATGATGCATGGCACATCTCCGATGCTGCTTAGTTTAGCAGTGCTAACATAGTAAAAGCCTTTTGTTTTGGGCATTATCGTTTGCCTCCAATCATTAACTAAGCTTTGGTAGGCAATATCCTCTTGCAGGATGTTGAGAATCTAGTAAAAAAAATGCTGGTATCACTACCGCCAACTTTTTGTATACCCAACTGTTTTCGACTTTCTCAATCAGGTCAGTTGACGACATATACGTCGTCACTTTTCGAAAAAAAACTCACTTCCGCTCAACGTTGATATTGTTGCCTCTGAGTTGAGCTATTTTTTTTATCCAAAAGTGCTTACAATTGTGTCCTGGGCGGAATTGAGTGAGATAGTCAAAAAGAGTTGGGTATACAAAAAGTTGGCGGTAGCGTATAAGGTTCAGCAAATTGCAGAAAAACAAGTTGAATTGGGCGAGGCAAACTGGCTTGTCAAAACCTTGTTAGACAGTGTTTGTCAGTATGATCATTGTTCGAAATCGCTTCATCCTTGAACTACTGATTAATTATCAATTTTATTAATTCTAATTTTCGGTTCGAACAGGTTATAATTAATTCCAAAATTAGTCAAAAGGTCACAAAGCTTTTCAGTAGTTAACTAATTGACACGAAGCTAACTGACAACTTCTTTCCTCTTCCGTCTGTCACTAGGCCACTTGAATCACTCCGGATCAAAAGGGCATTGTTCAAAGTGCAGAAGAACGGAAATAATTACTGCAATTAAAGTTTATTCCTAATTATCTAGGACTCATCATTGATGATACATGCTACTTTTTTTTAGTTCTGCTAATGTTGAATCGATAAGTAAAGGTATAAGTAGCGTAATTTGACATTTCCGCAGAGCGAATGTTCAACACCTAAAGGAAAAGGGTATTTAGGAATATCATAGAAGAGATGAAATTTTCAACTCAACACTAAATAATTTCAAAATTAAAGACATATTATTTACAAATTCTTCAATTGTGAGTCATTGTTAATTAAATTGGACACTTTTTACTTGCAATCCTAATTTTTCTGAGCGGATGAAAGTGACATTAATTTTTCTTGAATTCGATTTGTGCGGCAACGACGACATCAAGAAATTGTTCTTTCATGTAAATATTCCAAAAAGTAAATTTTACAAGATCTTGAACAAGTTTAATTTGTTTAATAAAACCAACTGGTACCAGGTTCCTTAGTTAAAGAAATTAATCAAATGGTACAATATTACACTTTGGTAATTGTTACAAGTCAAAGCAAAGCCGAGAAAAATATCTCAAACGAATACTCTCCAGCGACACTCAGCTTTGACGCCGTCAATGCTAGCGGCGTATGATACTGTTGGTTGTGCTTGTAAGATACGGCAAGTGGACATGTAATTCCAAATTTGAAATTTCCCTCGTTCAGTATCTTCGCCAACTCCTGTTGGAGGGCCTCCAAGTCACTTTTGCAACTTCCTTCAGGCCCCTGGCACTTACCGTTTCCTTGAACCACAACGACGCTAGAGAAATAATTTTTGATCATTATTTGGTAAACCCTGAACTAATTATGCAAATGCTTGTTATCACAAAAAAATATGTATTAATAACTAACAGTTAAACCACAGTTATGCTTATAACTAACTCAAACTCACCCGCTCAATTTATCCGCGTCAAAAGTTATGCTTGCCTTTGTGTAGACAACTCCCGTTTTTCTAGGCAGTTTTACTGCGTGCTGAAATAGTAATGTTGTATTGTTAGGTACATTATATTATGATGTTATGATAACCGCAAATTGTACCAAATACTACCTACCTCATAGGAAGAGCCATTTTGACGTTCTATCCAGTCAAATTTAACGACAATGCTTCCCTTCGAGATTTTTGTGCTAACTCCAAATAGTTTTCTATCTGGGAGATTCAATGACCCTGCAATATTTGAGGTTTCTGAGCTGGTAGTACCTGCAGTTAAAATGGGGGTATCTGCATTTTCCGTAGTGGTACCTGCGGGTTCCGCCGGGGCATCTGCACGTACTGTAAAATTATCTGCAGGTTCTGTAGAGGTGAATGCAGGTGACGTAAAAGTTTCCAAGGCGGAGATACAGATTCCTGACCAATAATTATTTTCTGGATTTGCAGCAGTTATTGACTTATGTACAGCTTCCAATTCGTTTTGGTTTTTGGAACGTATGGTAAACGACCTAACGTGTCAAAAACAAAATAATTTGAGTGAAGCTGACCTATTATGGTTTTTGGTTAGGCTAGGTTTTAGTTAGGTAGGGTCAACCTCTCTTCAATCCAGTAAGATCTTAGGTTAGATTTCGGGTAATTAGCCAAAAGTGGATACTTACCCTTTGCCATTTTTATTATGCTTCAATATTCCCGAGTGCAGGATCGTTGCTTCTCCGTATATTTTTAAACCGTACTATTGCAATTTTAGTATATAATTACAAAAATTACATTACAAGTAGCAATTACAATTACAAGTATTTTTGTGGCTCTTAAGAACCTTTATTTTAAACCTTAACCTACACCTCAACATTAACTTAATCACAATCTATTTTACTTCTTAAAATATTAACGTAAATGTTATAACCTAATTAAGTTGGTTACCTTGTTCAAGACACTACATGAGCCACTAATGGTGATCGAATCCTTGTCCATCGAAACCTTAATGCCGCCGAATACCTTCCAGTCTAGTAATTTGTGAGGGACTACTTGCAGATAGGGACCACCAATGTACACTTGGGTGACAGTTTTAAGTGTGTCACTAATAATGTATATGGTGGTATTTGCTGAAGCTGCATCGGCTACCGTCACAGTTAGTACATCCGACCTTTAATAAATTATAAAAGATATAAGTATAAACATTAAAAAAAAACTTTTATATTTATCGTGCGCATAGATGTCAGAAACTCAGAGTGATCACTCAAACACTCAGAAACTCACACACTCTTCACTCAAAACTCATGAGTTTGAGCGGGGGAGTTGTGAGTGTGAACACTTTTAAAGAGTGTGAGTGTCAAAGAGTGTGAGCTTTGGAAAAAATGATGAGTGTGAGTGATTGAGTTTTTGAGCGTCTTGCTTCTGGAAGAGTGTGAGCGGCTGAGTGTGTGAGTGGCGGAATATATATGAGTGTGAGTGTTTGAGGGTTCACTCATTCTTCGCTTTATATTCTTAAGCCTAGCAAACGACTAGCTTTTGCCACTTTATCTGTTTGAAATAAAGTTTAGCGATAATGCAGTACAGCTCAATTCTTGACAGTCGTGCCTGTATTTTTACAAACTCACGTTTTCTCCTCTCTGGAATACTTGGGTATTCAATCTTTTAACAGTTTAGTGAAACTTTAATTTTGAAACTAAAAATAATTATAAAAGTCATTCAAATCGTTCTAGATTTTGCTGGTTTGTTCCTAAAAAAAACATTTAAGATCAGCTATGGAAGTGAAATTCCATAAAATTGAATTTAAAACAGTTATCTTTTAGCTCATTTTAATTGAATGCTTAATTTTTATTTGTTACTGCTAATTAAGTAGTTTTAAATTTAAGACTGTGCATTAAGCTCGAAGTTGACCATTGAGTTTGAGAGTTTGAGGTCATGAGTGTTGAAGTTAGAAATGAGCGTGAGTGTAAGAGCGAATGAGCTTGAAGTGTTCGGTTGAGTGTGAGTGAGAGAGTTTTTGAGTTTCAAGATTTTGAATGAGATTGAGTGTGAGAGTGTCTGAGTGTCGCCTTTGCAAGTGAGTGTGAGCGAATGAGCGTTGCTCATTTGAGGTTCTACCATCTATGATCGTGCGGTCATTTGCTAACAAATTTGCAATTTAACTTTCACACTCCAATTTTGGCAGTAACGGAAACAAGCAGTAATTGCTAAAGTAAATAAAAAGTGGGAGATGCTCAAATTGTAAAATTATGAGATGACCACATGGTAGAATGTTTGCATTACAAGTTGAAAAATCCTCCTCGACCCATTTTCACGTTTACTACAAGACCATTTCCAATGTTCATTAGGTAGTTGGAGGCATCCTGTAAGATACACATGTAGTAGTACTCTTACATTGAATAACAGACATAACCTACATAAGGTTTACCTACATAGGCTTACCTAAATAGGTTTACCTACTTAGGTTTACCTGCATAGGTTGAACTACATATGTTAACTTAGCATACATGTTAGGTTAGGTTTTGTCGAGGTAACTTACGTTCGCCTTGGCGGCAATAAAACGTGTTCCCGTTTTCCATTGTAGAACCACTGACACGTTGGTATTTTCTACCATGGTCAAGTTGGTAACAGGCATATTCAACTTATTTGCTATGATCCAACCGTGAATGTAGTCGCACTCCTTCACGTTGCTCGGTTGAATAGCAAATCTTTCGTTTATTCTTTTGCTATAGAGCTCAAGAGTAACTTCTTGATATGCTGGATCTGCGCGGAAACTGACGAAGCTGCAGAGGATGTATCACTACCGCCAACTTTTTGTATACCCAACTCTTTTCGACTTTCTCAATCAGCTCAGTTGACGACATATACGTCGTCACTTTTCGAAAAAAAAACTCACTTCCGCTCAACCTTGATATTGTTGCCTCTGAGCTGAGCTATTTTTTTTGTCCAAAAGTGCTTACAATTGTGTCCTGGGCGGAATTGAGTGAGATTGTCAAAAAGAGTTGGGTATACAAAAAGTTGGCGGTAGCTGTATAGCCCGTTAACAAATAGCTAATAACTAACGGTAGCATACCCCGAAAATGTCAGTAAACTTTTTTAGGACGTGTTTTGTGTTTTTTGTATGTTTTTTTTTTCATAAAGTCTTAAGTTTTAGAATTTGAAATTTTTCTAGAAGATTTTTATTTATTTATTTTTTTTTTTATTTTTTTTTGTAAGGTTTTTAATTCATATAATGTCGCAAAAGACCACCTAGTTTTTAATACTGTTCAGACTTATTTTATCACGTTTTAAGTAGAATAAAAAAAAGTTGATATAGATAGTAAACAGAATTTGTTTAATTTGTCCCGATATGAAAGAAAAACAAATTGCTGCACTCATAATTGATCAAATGGTTTTAATAAATTGATTGTAAATTTGCTAAAAGTCAAAAAAGATTACCGCGAAACCCAAAAATGCTGTATACCTATGCAAGTTTTCTATTGTGCAGCATAGCAATGCAGTATATAGTCAAGTTGTATTTTATAGTAATTGAAATATTGCTAACAACAAACCAAGCAATTGTATTTAGCAAACTTCATGATTTATTTTGGGTTCGACAAAACCGAAAATACTGAAAATTATGAAAAATCTTACTCAAATTTGTTTATGACTTTTTTTTTATCAATTCAACGTTTCAAATGTCCTTTAGTTGCAAGTTTCATAGGCATATTCAGCAGTTACTTGTATATAAATTTAGAATTCTTGAAACTTTTTTAGCCGTTCTTACAACTTTTTTAGTCCATTTTATAGTAAGTTTTAACAAAATTAAACCACCATTTTTTAGAACTTTTTATCCCACCGTTTGCCAGTTTTGCTAACTAACGGTTAGGTTATTAAATATTTTTTCTATTATGTTATTAATTGTTATCGATAAATTAAATAAACTTACGGTTGATCAATCTGCAGACTTATGTTTGCAGGCCTTTTGTGCCATCTACCAGGACTACTATTTGGATCCCTCGCAAGAAACCAACCTTTTTCAGCCTAGAATCAACAAGTGCAGTATGTTCGGAAATACTAAACTAAATACCAACGAATTAATAAACCGTGGTTTCCAAGTAACGGAAGTAGGAGAATTTGAAAAAGGCATTAAACACACGAAAATTATTATAATAAATCAAAAAAACGAAATTTGTTGTATAAAGGCAGCATACAGTTCATCGGATTCATCTAAGCATTTTTTTTTTGATTTATTCTCAAATTTATTCGAATTTAAATTTCAATTAGCTTATCAATTAGACAAAATGTTATTGTTGACTTATCTAAACAGCATCTTTTTACAAAAGTTTTGTCACTTTTGTGTTGAAGTCACGGAGTCATTTTTAAATAAGGGTAATTTATTCGATCATCGGGACAATCATTACTTCTTGTTTCATGCTAAAAGTATAGTTTGACCTTAACAGGTCATTTTTAGTTCAAGGGTTCCTCTCAAGGTGAAGGGGTGTTCCGTGGGCATTGGGAAAACTTTTAGTTTCATGAAAAAGTAGTGTTTGACCTAGAAAGGCCATTTTGAGGTCAAGGGGTGATTTCCTGGTGTAGGAGGGCTCTGGGGTCATCGGGACCATCAAAGCTTTTTGTTTCATGCAAAAGTAGGGTTTGACCATAGAAGGTCATTTTGTGGTCAAGGGTTTGTTTTGGGGGTCATAGAGAAAAGTATTTAATACAAATTTTGTTTCGGTTTACAAGTGGAACCACTACTGTAGAGGTCATTTTTCATTTTGTGATAGAATGATAGCCTTGACCTTGACTTTTGACCCACAAAGGGGTCACTTGGGGTCAACCAGAAATAAACTTAAACTGGGCCGGATCTCAAGGAACGCATATCTGAAAACAGGATATGTTGGATAAAGATGTTGAGATATTTGTGATACTCAACCCAACAGACAAACGGACTTAATGACAGCTTCCTTAATAAACAACTAGCAACATACAAACAACATCAATTCTCAAAACAAACTACACAAAACATCAGATCTATTGAAAAACTGACATAATATCTTATCTAATACCATACAAATGCTACATCGTATATCTTCAAACACACTACACGTGAAAGGTTTGCGTGTCGATCCAATCATTGTATACAATGGGTAGAGAAGTATCACTAACAATGGGATGGTCAGGCCTGCGCAAGGGTTAAAAATTTGAAACTTTGCCTTTTTAATTACTTACAAATAAACACGATTTTTAAACATAGTGAGAGTTTATAATGGTCAAAAGCTTAACAAAAATAATTCTTTGTAATCAAATTTCTGAAATTATAATGGGATTTTACATAAAACTTCTTGTGATTTATGCGTTCCCCCATTCCAGAATTCTAAAATGTTTTAAACTTTTAGTTCCAAATTATTTTAACGTTTATTCTGTGTTTGAAGTTTTTTCAAAATTGTTTGTACTTCTTCTCTAAAATGTCTAAAAACTAGCTTCCTGAATGTCAACAATTTGTTCTGAAACGTTCAGGAATTTGCTTTATAATGTCCAAACAAACAAACAAACAAGTTTCAAATGTCTAAAAATTTGTTCTCAAATGTACAAAAACAAGTTGTGAAATATCTAAAACCAGTCCTATAATATCTAAAGCAAGTTCTATAATGTAAAAAAAACGTTTGTACATACACCAGTAAATGACCCCGTGACTTCAAATTGACCTTTCAAGGACAAACCCTACATTTTTTTTGAAACAAAAAGTTATAATGAACCCAATGACACCAGGGCACACTTTCACCCAGAAATAAACCTTTAACCTCAATTTGACCCTTCAAGGTCAAACCCTCCTTTTGCATAAAACAGGTAGTAGACTAACATATTAAACCCAGGACTTTATTACAACATTTATAAAATTGTAATGATTATACACAGCACTACCATATTTGCATACAATTCTGTGTTACAAGTAACAGATGTGACTAACTTGTTAGATAATGTCACTGTAGGGAAGTATAGGCCAGGTCTGTGCAGATTTACACATAAGAAACCCGGATAATTTTGTCAAGACAACACACCGAGGTCATCGCTTGAGCGTTTTTTTCATGATTGTTTTAACCGAGTTCCACTGTATTCGGAAAATAATACGCAAGCAGTAAATTGTACTTACCATGGATTTTTGAAGGCGAAGGAGGCAAGCAAAGAGTAGAAATGTGAACTTCATTGTGATGCACACTAAATAGCCAAGTAATTGAAGTATAATGAATTCACTAATCTACACAATACCTTTTTTCCCCACTTTATGTAGAATCTTCAACGTCATTTTTTCCTAGTGTTTTATTCCAATTGCTGGAGTCATGCACTATTTTCTAATGCTCTTCATGTAAAACTCTATGCTACAAAAATCTTCCTGCGGTCTAGGAACTGATGGTTTCACAATCTCCTAAAAAGCGTGCTATGAACCTTTTGTAACATATAGTAATGAGAACTAATAGTGTAAATGCACTAGCCACCACCGTGGCTACGTCAAAAAACTAGTGGTTTTGTGCTCGCACTAAACTTTGGTGCACATCTTTCTAACCATTGTTTTATATTATTGTCCGAGAGTCCGGAACAAAAATTGACAAAACAAGTTTCGCTACTTGAATAATTAGTCAATTCTTAAATATATTAGAATGCTTCTTTGATAAATTGAGCTGCTGATATATATTTTTTACTTTTTGAAAATTTTGTGAAAAATTTAAAGTTCTTATGGGATTTAACATGTAAAAATTGATGGTTGTCTAAGGAGGAAAGTGTCTGAATAATTGAAAAAAAAAATTCACGATAATCCTTTTTGAAACGTTAACTCTCATATGGATTTAAAATTTCTTCAAAATTTTGAAAAACAATGAAATGAATATTAGCAGCCAAAATTATTATGAAAGCAATTTTATCTACCCAAATAACAACCCATGCGACACTGGTGCCAATTGGCTTGCGTAACCTCTCAACGGTTCATTTTGAGTGACTTCTAAAGGCCCCTAAACTGCATTTGAATGTCCTTCGTTTTGTATACTCCAAATTACATTTTGGTATATTTTGTTTCAATCATGTTTTAGATTAGTAGTAGGTATACTGAACCTTGAATTAGCTTGAACCAATTACTTACTAGAACTACGCTATAAACATTTTATTTTAGATTTATTAGGCAAAACTAGTCCGGACTGTTGAGAAAAGCAAGCAAACTCAGCCACCCGTGCGTTAGCCGAGAATTTGCAAGCTCAACGTTACCATATCAGTGAGCAATCCTGAGTTTGTTCAATTACAAGGTTACCAAAAGCACTCTACTAAAGAAAAGAAAATTGTTTTTCACATCTACAGATAATGACATCATTGCTCTATCGAAGAAACAAGTGCTCGTGGAAAGAAATGAATAGAACTCGATGGTGATTTGCTGAAAAAAAATTCAGGAGGAAAAGCAGCGTTGGTATTTTGCGTCACAAATTTAAAAGTTTCGCGCTTGAAAATTTAGACTTTTTTATCATTCAAAACTATGACGAATAAATTTTGCTATTTAATTAATTTAATTAATTATAAAATAATTAATGACTAGGGTAACTTGAAGTGTAGAAATTCCATCAGCATTTACATCGAAGCCTAGTAAAAGTGATGACACTATGGTAGCACATAACTGATGACACTATGGGATCTCATATGATGACACTTAAGTGTTGTCCAATTCAAGCAAACGTTAAAAGAAGCTTCCGCTATTTACCTAAATTGAGAATTGCGCTCAGTGGGTTGAAGAATGGCGTTGCAAAATGGGTTAGAATATGACAAAACAGAAAGCTATTTTCAATTTTTTTTTTTACTGAAACTAAAAGTCAAGGAATTTTTGGGTGCTTCAAATCTTCTTAGTGAGGCGATGAGGTGCTGGCTTGATGCACCAGTGGTGGTCACGACACCGCCTCGCCTAATTTATTTAAAAAAAAAATTAAATAAAGAGCTTTAAGCAATATTTTGAAAAAAAAAGAATATTGTTTGAATATTTTTCAACACTTTCAACACACATAAAATTTGTTTTTGACAATTTCAAAAGAAATAGAAAAAGCCAGAACGGCGAAAGTTGACAAAGTTTAGCTATTTCGGTTTGTCGGTCTTGAACTTTGTTTTGTTTACAAACGTACGTAAATTAAAAAAAGTAATTACAACCTCGGGCTCAAAAAATTCCGCATATGACAGTGGTTTAAAGCTGGGAAACAACTTTCGTTACACATTTTTTTTAGATCCTCTGATTTTTTTTTACAGAGTGAATATAAATTGGTTTTTCAAAATGACCAAATTCTCAACATGCTTGCATACATCTTGTGTACAATTTTACGTGATGTACTTTCTTTTTCTTAAAGTCCACAATTCGCAATTGAAGAATAATTTTCAGATATCAGACGAAAATGAGCTCTAGAGTGAATTCACGTGTCTTCATAATGTAGTTATTTATTTACAATTTGTATAACGTTGCCAAGGTGTCTTTTGTCGGTTGGTCGACATTGTTCAACAACAACGTTGGTCAACAACGGGAGTCATTGGATGACGTACTAAATTTAAGAACCACTTTAAATAATCCGTAAGTCAAAATTTATTGACAAATTAACACCAATTCTGAATCGTCTAAATGACTCAAAACTTTAGGTTATCACCCGAATTTGTTGTTAATATTGACTACTGCAAAATATAAAAAAAACAAGACGTCAAAGCCCAAATATATTATCTAGCATTGAAACCACAAAATGTCTCCTAATAAAAATATGACATTGCAAGGTCAAACGCTGTTTTGCACAAAACAAGCAGTTACGATGTTTCCAATTACCAAAAACACTAAACCTATTAGGGTATTGGGTATACCCAAAATAATCCCTTCACCCCAACATGACCCAATAACTTCTAAATGACCCCTTGACCTTAAATAGACCATTCAAGTTTAAACGTATTGTTTGCACAAAATAAACATTGAAGGCGGTTCCGATGACGCCAGTGTGGCTCTTTTAATTTTGTGATGAAACCCAGGAACACTCCTGATAATAATTGTTGTGTTTGGTTGACCTTAATTGTACGCACTATCCAATATATATATAAACTAGCTGTATCGCCTCGCTTCGCGACGCTAACTTGGTAACGGCTTCCCGTAGTAACAATATTTCCGCCGTCACTAT
>JAQFYP010001331.1:0-16027 GCA_034694865.1 Bilobella braunerae
CTCCAGCAGTTTTTGCAGGCATCGGCAACAGACGGACAGACGGACGGACGGACAGACGAACGATTTTATAGTATAGAAAAGAAAACAAACCAATTTGAGGCAACCCCAAAATTTTGTGTTTGTAAAAAAGTTTGAATTTAAAATTGAAAATAAACACAATTCCCTTCGATTCATCAATCCAAAAGTTTCTTTTACATGAGTTGTTGTACAACTTGCAGTTACTTTCCCCGGCTGTTGGTGGTTTAAAAACAATTTGTACAGACAGACATCTGGCAATTTTAATTAATTTGTTTATTTAGTAAGCTTTGTAAAATTCTCCATAGACGGCTAGTGTTTGACAAGTATGGCAAAAATAAGCTAGTGCTATGACTCAAAATTGTTATATAGCGAAACTGTATTTTCTAAATTTACTACATACAACTGCCTGCATTTAGAGCTAATACATAGAAATACCTTAGCAAGTGTTTACACAAAATCTATTTCATAGGAAGAAATTAATTGGGAAGAAAAAAGAAGGAAAGAAATTGCAAAAGCTTGTGATATAATTCTTACGGTGTAAATTCAGCAAATAAAACAAAACTAGATAAAATCGCCGATCAGCTGCAAAATAATTCTCTGCTACTGGTTTTCACCTTGAGGAATTGCCTAGCCTCTGACTTTGTGTATGCTCGTATCTTCGTAATTAGGCTGCACGTTCAGAATACATGATATTCTATTGGCCAACCTAAACCTAACCTTTCCATACATGTTTACTAATGAGTCCTTCCTACTATACCCTTACACAATCCCTTATGTGTTGACCAGCCACTAAGCGGGAATCTCAACTAACACTTCTTAAAAGAAATGCCGAAACGTTTTCTAAACAGGAAATTTTAATTTGGCGTACTGGCTCCTCTATATGCAGACGTGTGTGGCTGCGATTAACTAGTTAAATTGCACCTAATCACAACCACACGCGTCTGTGCTCGTATAATTAATTTTCTGCAAATACACGGGCACCTTTGGCTTATGCGAGTGACAAAAAATAATGCACCACTAACACAACTTCAAATAGCTACAAATCCCTTTGTCAGGCACTCAGAATTCGGTTCTATGTATATTGTAGTTTTTTAACTTTAGGTAAACGTGTTAACGTTTATTAACGTGTGTAAATTTGAAGGAATAGAAAAAAAAACACATTATTTGGCGTTCCCGCGTAGCGGCTCGTCAACATTTTAGGCGACGGGGCAGGGATATTGTGGAATGGTTCAATTAGCATAGCATACGTGTATACAAATGAGTGTTTTGAATTCTCACAAAATATTAGAAAAACTTTCGGATCATTTAATTGTCCTCTCACTGTGCAGCACTACGAACCAAACGCAAAACGCACCTCAGAGCTTTTCAATTTCTCAAGGTGAAAACCAGTAACTAATAATTTGTAAGGCGTTTGCAGAATTTAGACCCTCAGCTTCAGGTTGGTTGAGTGAAAAACGGAAGCTCCAAACCACTAGACCAACTCATCCGACATATTTGAAGCAACGCATATCATGCAGACAAACTCTGAAGGTGACCAAAAATAACTCAAAGACAGGTTAAACGCTTTACCTCTTAAAGTATCCAAGCTATAAACAATGTAAAACAATGTAAACAAAGGCTTGTTACTTGTTTACCAAGCTTGAGAAACTAAAAACTTATTATTTTTTTGCGACAAAAATTCCGGTAAACATAAACAAGAAGACAAAAATTGTGGCCAAGAACTTCGCATAGGGTTGTTAGCTTAACGGTTGTTATGCCTATCCACAAATCGATATACCTTCAATCTAGCCTATCAATTTTTTTTAAAAAATTTATACAACTCGTCGCCTCGTTTTGCCACGTAGTTCTTGCAACACAAGCATTATTGCAAGAAAAATAAAATTTTAGGAGCTGAAACCTAGTTGCCTAGCTTTCCTACCTCTTATTGCACTACACAATTTCATGTAACTCAACGTAAGCGTTCAGACTTGTTTTTCCAAATGTCTCATTAGCTGCTCCCCTTTATATTGCCATCCACATTGTTTTACAATATGTAAAAAGTAACTTCACATACTTGCAAAAGAAAGTTTACATTATTATATTACAATATACAATATATTACAATTATATACAATCTACCTTTCAAAATATTCTTAAGAAAATTTGAACACGCATGTGTCCACACCTAAATTAGCTTTAAATGGGTTTAGCCTGTGACCCGATACCTTGAGTTTTGCAGCGGGAGCTTCTTTCCCATTTCGCCATGCCGTTTAGTTAATTAGGCAATTAGTAAATATTTTGCACGAATGTTCTTTACAGTCCGAACAATATTTGTGAAGTTGTAAATAATTCAGTTAAAGTAATACATGTGTGTTTCATTCAAAATTACAGTGATACGTCACATTTGTTACTGTGGTTTTGTAATAAAAATAAATACACGGGATGATGTTTGAACGCTAATAAATAAAAAAACGATTAATTGGTTGCAAAATTCAAACAAAATTTTCCACTTGAAGGAAAATTAATTGATAAATTTATTGATGGCTAGAGGAAACAGTTAAAAAACAAATCATTTTGTTACTTTAGATTTTTGCAAAGAATTTGTTGTCAAAAAGATTAGTACTAACGGTCATTATACTATTCCTAATTTTTTACTACTAATATTACGTTAGAGTTAAATGATGTTCCTACCTTATTTTTCAAGATTAATATTATAAATCAATATTAATAATATATAATCAAGATTCTTATCAATTCAAGAACAATCTATTACATTAACAATTTTATATTGTTATTATATGTAAACATAAATATAAACAATGAGGGTTTTCTTCGGGGATAAATACACTCTCTAAATTGTTTACTTGAAACGCAAATATTGTTTATTAACATAGATTGGTCCAAGTGTTGCAATGTTTATGACAAATTTAATGTTAATGCTTAAGATAAACCCTAAGCCATGATATTGTTGCCTACATTAAGTTTAGGATTGCTAAAATGGTGTATTTGTAAGTTGTTGAAAGCTGAGCAAAAGAATTGCAAAACATTGGCATAACTTGCTTAAAATGCTGACGTTGGCGCTGAGATAACATTTGCGAGCTCCAATTTTTCCAAATCTCGAATTTAAGTGAAGTAGACTACACTAAAAGGAGAATACGTATTGTTTTTGTGCTTCAGAATTTTTAGATTTGAGAGTTTTTTATCAGTCCCGAGAAATTAACACTGGACTTTAAAAACTTATTTAGTAGAAGAAGACTAAGTACAGTTCATCGTATTTTCCGCCTCAGAAACAAGTAGCTCATCAAGGTCAAAAACACAAAATCAAGGTACTATAAAAGTACGTTACTTATTATAACCGCAAGCATTAGGATACACACAAGCATACACCAAAGGAAAGTAAGGACTATTTGAGACTCTTCTCGCTTAATGGATGGTCAACGTGTAAGGGTAGGGTATGGTAGGAAGGAAGGACTCTTTGACATATGTGTATACAAACAAGACAGTTTTCAGAAATATAGTGAAAATATTGTGAAAACTTTTGGACCATTTTTATACACTCTGGCTGTGCAGCCTAATCGCCAAAATACGGGCATAAGCATATAAACATGTCAAAGGCATGACAATGGCAAAAGAGAAAACCTTTTTGCAAAGACGTTTTTGCGACTGTTCAGCAATTCGTACCCGAGCCCTCAGGCAGGCTACTTAAATGAGACTGAGACTCTAAGCCCATAAATGACAATTTGAGCGTCTTATTGTCGTTGCTTTTGTAGCTCGTTCGTCGTAAACTTTATTTGCTCTACAAGCACTTTTTAAGGATTTTCTTAAGGTCAAGCATGTTGCATTCAGCCTTCACTATACTTTAATAACAACTAACAAAGCTGGCAATTATGGACAAATAACAAGCTTTTCCATCTCAAACTTAAAATTGAAAAATAGTCTTAATTAATTAAGTCTTAATTAGTCTTAAAATTAGACTTAACTTAGGTTGTTTTAATCATTCAAAGTTTCTAAACGGCTCTTGCTACTGATAGCACTTTGGTAGTCGTCAAAAAACTCCGATTCACTCACGGTGTAATACCTATATTCTCCTTTCCAGGACTCAAAGGATTTGGTCTAGCGGGTGAGAACTACCCGTTCTCTCCACAAGCCACTCTGAAATTGTTGGTTCGATTCCCTCAGTCCGCGCGGTTTCCCTTTTAAGAAATTATCTTGCCTCTGGTTCTGCTAGTATTTTCATTAGCATTTTCGTATATAGTACATTTCGTATATATGTATCAAGTATATAGATGATGTTTCAATTTGTCTTGAGATAATCTTAAAAATAACCCTCATAAGGTTTCATGTATGATAATACGTCCTTCCTACCACTTCCCTACCTTCTCTTTTACATGTTGACCAGTCATTAAGCGGGAGTGGCAAACAACGTTGCATTTCCGTTTTCATTTCCAATTACCAATCCAATTATTGCTATTTACAAAGACAATGTATTCTGAAGGTGTGTTTATGACCGACTAGAGAAACTGAAGGTCGGCAGTTGACTGTATTTTTGTATACCCAACGCAATGAACTAAACATCAAAACAAGCATCTCTTGTAGCTAACAGTGAAATTTGCAAAAAATAAAATTGGCAATCAAGGACGAGTAACAAAAGACTAGACTATGCTGTACGGAGTTTCAATTTCCAATAACAATTTTAGGTTTAAATTTAGGCGCCTAGAAGCCATTATATTTTAACGCCGCGCGGCGTCTGTAAAACATAAGCATATTGCTTACTACAATGCAAATCACCAAATTTAGATTGCACTTCAGCATTCCTGGACACACCTCCTTTTCAAAATTTAAATCAGATTTTTAGTCTTTTGGCATTCAGGTCATTTAAGTCCTGATCTTCCATACCTCAGACTCGCCTACTAGAGGCTCAACTCATAGAGAAGGGGTGACTCTATGAGGATTCACTGGTTTTGAATTGTCAGCAGATTGTAACCCCCGGCACACCTCCAACTGACCAATACCAGTGAATGCCAACGCCCCGTACTGTTACCGAGCCAAGCTTGGTCTTAAAGTGTCTTCCAGATAGCGAGCCTGGAACCCCCGACGCTTTTGTGAACAACCTCGCAACGGGCCACTCGGCCACACCACCACAGACTTATCCCAGCTCCACTACTAACATAAAATCTAGGGCTAATGGGCTGCTATATAATTGTCGTTAGTTGCACGATGACTATCCTGTGCTGCAAAAATACTACCGTGAACTGAATGACTGACTAACTATTTTGAGCAGTTTACTTGGCCATTGCCCATTTAGTTTAAAACAAGTTTGTGTTGTTTCATCATATTGTCACGGTTAAGCAAATTAGCATAATTCATTAGGTATTCATTAGGTCACATAGAAGTAATAGACTGTTGTGCACGTTCATGCCCATGTTAATGTAGAGTAGTCTACACGTGTCACGTAGTTAGACGACACGTGCCTGTGTGCAGTGTATGTTGTAAACATTTTTGTATTACATGTGTCTGTTTGTAATTAGTTATGTGTGTTAGTTAACAAGTTATAACTAAGCTAACTGTTGTTAAGCGGTTAAAGACTGTGCAATTCTGTAGTCGTTTGGTCCGCACTCTGTATAAAGAGTAGGCCAGTCAGCTAGTACCAATTCACTGTTAAATCAGTTCCAGGCCGTTACTCTGCTCGACTGCAAACAGAGCTCAGCCAGCGACCACTGAGGTCACTGACAGTTGGGTCTTTATTATTTGACAATAAACATAAGGTCTTTGACCTTATTTAACTACTTCCGGTGGTTGTTGAGAAGCGCTTATTTGTCATTGGGCAAATAGGGGAGCATTTGGTAGTAGTCAGAGGGGAGGTCATTGGCATTGGTTGCCACCAAGCGAGTAGCGAGTGACAGTCACTTGCTACTATTGGAGTCAGCATCGCCGGTGGATCATCGACTCTTTGACCTGGTCAGAGAGCCCTGGTTGATCGCATCGTGTCAATATAATTGAAAGATGTGTGTGCCAGCACGAAGCCCCAAAAAATTACAATTTTCATTTGGCCTCCGGATTTATTTCAAAAATAAAGTGAAGCACACCCAAACCAAATAGTTCCGTTCATGAATGAACAGAAATTAATATTTCTTGGTTAACATGTCTACTTATAACATACGTCAAGCATTACACTATACACATTAAACATAATACCATTTGGAGAATTTTTACAACATAGCTCCCAAAAGTTCCAAACATTTTTACGATGACCTGCGTGAGGTTTGCACGACAACACAATGCGCAACTTCTTGCCTATACCGTTTAACAGTAATACTAACTTTGAGTTCACTTTGTTTCTCGCTTTAATAGGACAATATAGAAATGAAGCTATCATTTTTTCTCATTTTGGTGCCCGTTGTATTTGCTACGCACATTTGCTGGACCGATGATGGAGATTATTACTATTATAAGATAACAAAATTATTGGGTTATTGCCGAGATGGTGCTGTATTCAAAGGTAGGTAAAATGTACTAAATAATAAGTAAAAATAAACACAGTGTATGAAATCGTAATAAAAAAAATATATATAATGCAATATTTAGTAAGTTAAAATAATACAGAATATATAATTAACACTTAAGGGCAATTTAATCCACTGCCACTGCCTGGTGTTTAGGCATCGACTAAATGAAAGAAAGAGACAAGGACTAAAACGAGCCTAAATCGGCCGAGTTTGGCCAATTGGTTAAAAAATTGAATAGCCAAAATAAGATCGTTGGTTAAAATCCCACGATCAGCCGCAAAAAGTCTTCACTATTGGTTTTGCCTTAAGGAATTACCATGCCTCTGACCTTGTGTTTGCCTGTATCTCCGTGATTAGGCGTAATGTGACAAATTATATGGGAATTACTCGATAAATTTCCCATTTGCCTTGTGAGAATTCAGAGGACGATCCTCATGTGCACACATGTACGCTAACGAGAGTCCTTATCCTTCCAAGTCCCTACGCACTCACATGTTTTCCAGTCGCTCTGCAATGTAAAATAACGCTACCGTAAACAGGGGTGAGTAGGGACAGCGGGGTGAACAGGGACAACAGGTCAACATCGAAAAAAAATTGCTGTTGATTTATAATTACTTCAGAACTTGAAAATTTAGTAACGTATATTGAATCAGATGGGGTTTGTGGATTTAATGGCGTATTTGTACCCACAAAAAATCTTTTCACGCTTGTCACAGCTTCCACCAAACGTTAGAGACTTTTTGTGACAAAAAAAGATGTGCTCAAGTTAGTGGTTGCCAAATATCTTAAAACAATTTTTTCTTGGCGTTTGTACTTTCTCAATTGTCGGCCTTCCTTCCATCTAAACATCAAGCTTGGTTTCGAAATTTTTAAAACAAAATTGCACCAGCAGCAAATTTAATTTCCAAAAAAAAAATTTTTCAAATTACTTTTCTATTATTTTTTTGACTTAGTTAGCTCCTGATTATTTACAAAACAGTGCAAATAGTATAAGATACCGTTTACCCCAATTTACGACAAAATTTTCTTGAAAAATTTACAGAAAAACAAAAATTTTGAAATTATTATTTTGAGTTTTTGGTTTTTTTCTTCCCTAGAATAATTTCAGAATTAAGTTTAGAGTGACTATGAGTGTCCCAAGACACCTCTTTAAACGTTAGTCCGGGACATTGCTTTAAAAAAGGCCGTGTCCCTTCTCACCCCAAAGTTGGGGTGAGTCGGGACATCAACTTAAAAATTAATTACTAATTAACGTTAGCTATATTAGGTAATGTGTCTACAGTATCTTGTCGGGTGAACCCAGGGACATATTTAGGAAGAGTCGAAGTTCCTACTTTTAAACAAAAACTCTACTAATTTTTGAAAAATATGAAAAAAGTGTCCCAACTCACCCCAGTTTACGGTATTTTAGCTTTTATAAATTCCACACTCATTTACAAAGGTAATAGTAAATTCTACACGCATTCGCGAATTTCATCACGCATTCGCGAAAAACTTAATTAAGTTAAAATCAAGGTATGGTGATGCACAGTAAAATGCAAGAAAATTCCGTAAAGGGGTAATGAATTGTAAAGACATTTTAGTGGCTGATCCAGAGAATCGGACCCACATTCTCAGGCTAGTAGAGTGAAACAGAAGTTCTAAACCACTCGGCCAATGGTTTTACTAACTTTCAAAAATTAAAACCTAAAGCTAATGGCGGAGTGTCATACTATTAAAAAATCAAAAAACTAAAATTGGAATTTTGGTCGTTGAAATACATAAAGTGCTTCTAGAATTTAACTCTCTTAGCAAAGCTGACAATTGTATCAGTGTTTGTGGGTCAAATAAAGTGAAGACGAAGAGAGGGCTAAGCTTTTGGACAATTTATTGAATTAAAGAATGACCCTGATAATTGACTGTTTACTTAAACGGCTAATTGACCTTTGACCTGACTGACTAACTTTGACTTTTATAGATTAACATTGAACTTTAAATTAGAGTTGAGGGAGTGGGAGTTGGCTCTGCTCGAGAGTGAGATGCGGACTGACTCGCGCTGTTCTCTGGCCAGGCTACTGCATGTCCAGAGCACGCTTGTCCTCTTATCATTTGACCGTTGGTCAGCTTGGCCTGACCTGACTGTCTACTGGACAGTCAAGGTCAATGTGATTGACACTTGAGTCACCAAAAATCAGTATAGAACTAAATTCTAAAGAAAGGTGTGTTTAAAAGTTATCTTTTTTTTTGGTTGATTTTACTTGACACTTGACACTATTATTTTAATTACCTAGCTAATGAAAGTTTAAATGTAACACAAACAAATGTAAAACTACAACAAATATAATGGAAACCATTTGAGTCCAGTAGCGACCAAATATATTTAATTTTAGAAAAGCAATTTTTTACTTTTATTCTAAGTTCACTGAATACTTTATTCATACATAATCAACAATTAGTTTTTTTTTCATAATGATACATTTAAATTTTTACGTAAAAACAATATATATGTTACCTCTATTGTCATGTTTTTTTTAAAAGGCTGTTATAGGAATTCACAATATGCACATATTCCACTGCATTATAATCAAAGGAGCTATAGTTCTTTAATTTTTCAAAAATAAAGGAATATTAAATTTTATAAGTTTTATAAGTGTAAGTGAATTTTTTTTTAAACTTCAGATCTACACTTTTCTTTACTTTTTTTGGTTTGCTATTTTGGTGATTTCTCAAAATGCCTCAGTTTATCATGACTTGTTTTGTTGCAATCTCTTTTTATACATGTAGTATTCCATGAATAATGTTTCATTTCTTGTTGTTTCTTGCGGATTTTATACATACAAAACGACTGTTCGCTTATTAGCAAATGTTTGGTATTTTGTTTTGTGGGGACATAAGAACGGGCACTTGAAGTGGCATTACCCTTTGAGAGGTCAAACAAAATAAAATTCGAAAATTACTTTTTTTCAGCTATTGGTGACAATGGTATCGATGTCGCTATAAAAGTAGTAAGTAGATATTTATGCTGTACATATTTTCGACGTGCTTAGTCATCGACCTTACAAGGGACCCTCGCGACAGTGGACACGCCAATCTAAACCATCGTCACACATACTATCAAGTGACCATATTGAACTCGTTTGAAGGCAATTTGAGCGGCGGAAATTCACGAATGCGCAAAAAGCTGACTTGAACTCGTGATAATTTTGAGATTTCCTTAGGGAGATTTACATATTCATACATTGTTTTATTTTTTCTTTCTGATTTTGCTTCGATATATAACCTGTTTATATATTTTTTGCCCACCTTTGTTATGCGTTATGGGTCACGAGTGAGGTCATCTATACGAAAAGCCATAAGGGTAGACATTTTGTTCACTACAATGTATCAGAAAAACGAGAAATCGTCCTGTTGGGTTTTTGAAAGTTTTGGGAAAAAAAGCAAACGTTATTATATTTTCATTTTATTTTATGCTCTTATACGCTTTTTAACAAATGTACCGGTGTGCTTAATAGAAAAGCAATATAGTAAATATAAGCAAATTGGGAAGTAATTTACGTGGTGAAATTTTCAAAGTTCACTTGGGTTAATGAAACAGTAATAACTTGCAACTTTGCAAAACTTTGCAATAACTTTGCAAAACTAGCAAAACCTAAACAAAAAAAAATCATGTTGAGAAAAGTTGATTAAAAAGAAATGTTGACCCTCCTGAGTTTTCATTGTGTTGACCTCACTCGTGACCCCTACAACATGGTAGGCAAATACTACATAAACAGGTAGTATTATATCGAAGCAAAATCAGAATGAGAAAATGAGAAACAGAAAATAAATAATGTTTTACATGCAAATCTCCATAAGGAAATTTCAAAATTCTCACGATTTCAAGTCAGCCTTTTGCGCATGCATGAATTTCCGCCGCTCAAAATACCTTAAAACGAGTTCAATATGGTCACTTAATAGTGTGTGTGACGATGGTTCAGATTGTCGTGTCCACTGTCGCGACGGTGCCTTGTTAGTCATCAAATTAGCAAATCATAGTAGAGATACGTGATGTAATTGTAGATAGTTTTAAAACCAAACAGTGCACCACGAATACAAACCTAAGGGGTACATTTTGAGATATGTATATAAAACAATAATTAACTATTGAACTAACACCGCAGTGGGTTGGCGGTGGTGTGTCGTCAGGCACATACAACACCAACTTTTATTTGTTACTTTGTTTTTAAAAATTCCTTCAAAAATTAACACAAAACTACTAGAAAACGAGTTTCTCAAAATGTTGAGCACAGAATACTATCCCATTTGAAATCGTCTATTTTACATCTCCCGACCCTGTAACTTTTAGGTAAATGACAAAAAATCGTCCAAAAACACTTTTGTTTTATTTTTTAAAAACACAAGATTACAAAAATTTACAAAAGTGCTCCAATGCTTCATGTGTGTTCGAGAACTTTGAAATTTTATCACGCAAAAAATTGTCACAAATTTTATTAAATTTTTGCCATGCTTTTGCTTGATTCAAGTTCAACGTGCTCTAAAATAAGTAAAAGCATTTTATAATCTTTTAGTTTTACGCAATAAGAAAGCTAAGACGATTTTTCTTATTTAAGTTATTTACGTATGCGATACGTCGTCAATTTTGAGCAGGGCGGTTTGGCGTTGTCAAACTTTTCCGAAGCCACATAGTTACCTTATCATAACTTTTAATTGCGTAATGAAGTTATTCACCTGTCGATGTAAACCAAAATTCATACGAATATCTCAAAATGTACGCAAGAAAAGTTTGTGTTGTATTTATAATTTGAATGTATTAGTGTATTTTCGTTATCAGTTTGTTTTATTACTTTTGTTTGCACATGTTATCGATGATGTATTTTACAATTAATATTTTTGATTCATTAAGTTTATCCGGCTTGTAGCTCATTAGTTTAATATTTTTTGCATTACTGCTAAATTGAAAATAATGTTTCCAGACAAAAAATCATTCGGAAGCTAAGAATGAATGGATGATATACCGGGAATTAGGTGCTGTAGGAAAGTATGGAAGCCGAACATGTGATGCCAAAAAAGGTGGGTTAACGACTATTATAATAAAAACTTGCTAATCGAGCCCGTCCTAGGACAGTATGTTTTTTTTAACTTTTGGTTCCTCGTGTCTCGATTTTGCTAGTCGCACTTCCCTACTGCAAAGTCGTGCTGCACCGCAGCGCTATTTTACTGCCCGTTTGAATTTTCCGTTTTTAAAATAGCAATATATAGAAGCCAATCTCTAGTGCTGAAGATTTGAAGCTCGATCACTTTTTTGCGAATTATACCCTTATTGTCAGGAAAAAAAAACATGCTGTAGATGGAGTTAAAGATGAGAAAAAATAAAAACTGTATCATGCTCCCACGCAACACCGTAATTAAAAGGTTGTGAATTACAAAAACAAGTAAAAAAATGCTTTGGATTAAGTTACAAACAAAGGCACTACAAAAGTGTGATTTCAGCGCGTTTTTGTTGCTTATTTGCACTAATTTTTTTGGCGCTTTATCAGCGGTATATTGTGGTATATGTTGTAATAATTTTTGTTATATTATAAATATAATTATTGATGCTTGTCTTTCGCTACAACATAAAAAAGCCAATAAAGTTCTGGACATATTTATATAATTGTGTAAATATTATCTTATGCGTCAATAATTTAAATTATACAAATTGACAGGCGGATTACCTTGTGTGTATCAACACGGAGTTGTGAAATCCTTAATGATCCATCCTAATGATCGTATAGAATATTCCTGTGTAAGACCTACGATGTATATACTCGTCATGGAGCTTGCAGGAGAAAATCTGTACAACGCCCTAAGGCAAAAAGCATTTTCAAAATAAAAATGGCTAAACGTTGGATCACAAATGGTGAGAAACAAGAAAACGTTCCTTGTCCTGAAAATATACATATATACAATATACACAATAAACAACCGCATCTCAACTTACACTTGTATATACAAGCAAAGCAAACCCATCCTTAAACAACGCAGTCTTAATGCTCATGATGTTGAAATAAGCGATCCTTTTATTTCCAAATGCTAACTTACTATAATTTATTTTGCCCCTGGCAATTTTAGGAATCGCAATTTTGGCCAATTATGAACCGTTTTTAGATTATATTTTTGAGATTCTCTACTTTTATATTTGTATCTCTTTTTTTTAGTACAATCGCTTAGCATACCTTCACAAAATGAACGTTGTACACGGCAATATTGAACTTGAAAATTTTGTGTTTTCTCTGGACAAGGATCCTATAGTGTTGCTTATAGGTTTTAGCAACGCCAGTATAGGCCAGTTTCTATTTACCGCGTACGTGGAATCGCGATATACTAAAAGCCTTCATATCCATACCGTGGAGAGGAATACTGACAAGCGAAAGCTAAATTATGAAACATATTCCATGAAAGATGACCTTGAATCATACGTTTATTGCTTTTATGTCCTTGGCATGCAACTGCCTTGGGATAAAATTGAAACAATCTGTCGAAGGAATGAACTGCTAGTTAGGATGAACCGGAGAATACCAGACCATTATGGTTGCGACATCGATCAAATGATTCGACTAAAGGAGGTTTTTCCAGAAACAATTCTGGAATGTGAAGGTAAAATACGTTCCACGGTATTGTTCACAGTTGAGAAGTAACGAATGGTCACTTACTAACAGACGCCTCATTTCAATATTTCTAACCCCCTCACATTTTGGCCAGCTGTTAGATTCCGGCGAGGATGGTGCAATGAGAGCGGATACAAAATATCCTTTGCTAATGACAAGATTCGTATTATTTGTAACTTCCAAATTCTTGTACATTTGATAAAAAAAATGTTTAAATTTGGAAGTTAATTTCGACAGGAGTCCTAGAATCATGCCGTTAGCAAACGATTGTGCGGTATATTAAAACCCAACTAAATATTAAAACGGGCACAAAAATTGACTCTTATCACCTGTTTATTATTATTCCAACAAAGCTTACAAAGTCATTGACGACACTGATGTACAACATTATTGTGTATTGCAGAAGACAACACGGAACACCGCAAGAAACTGTGCAGAAAGAGAGCAAATTTCAAAATTGTTGGGAACAGGAATTAAAAGAAGAATCTGCCAAAATAAATACTACTAGTTCAATTTTAAGGTGGAAAAATCCTTTTCAAATCTTTGCTCCCAATTGCCGAGAAGTGAAAACATAACTAATGAGAAAACAATGGGAAAACAAACTTGGCGTTTCATATTCAGCATAATTATTTTATAAGTAACCAAACTAGCACGCCAGCGGCTGCAGGATTTGTATGAATTTTTGTATTATGTGCGAGGTCAAACTTGCTTGAATTTTTAAAGCAAAAAAGCATTTTTTGCTTGCCAATCTAATTTAGAAAAAAAAATGTTTTGATTAATATTTATTCTGACTTATAAACAATATTTTAGACGCCCGTTTATAGGTAGTTTAATTGCAGGTCATGAAATGCACATTTTTGAGTTACAATTGTAACTTCGTTTTCCATGCTCATTTAGAAGAAAAGAGGTTTGATCGAAATATCTACAATGTACTGAGGATAATTTGTTAGATGCATCGAAGAATGGTTAAGGTCTAGGTTATGAAATGCAACAGATTTTTGAATTGTAAAATTAATTCTTGAATTTGTGCAATTGCCAATCACACTCATGCATTGTCTATATCAAAAATATAGCTGCAAGTAATGACAACTAAGGCGAATGGTGTAAGCGATCATGATTTAACTAGTAGCCAAGCAAGCCCGTCCCCAGAAGGCAGAAGCGTGTTCTTGCTCCCACAATTCATTCAAGCAATGATTTTCTTTGTAACACGATGCCCATATGCGGTGTATTAAAAGGTAATTGAAGTGGAGACTTCTTATATGACCGTGCCCACCATATTCTCTAAAATATTTTCTCTCATTACCAGAATTGCTCTTCACATGCGCGTGCAAACTGCTTATCACTTATGCATTCCTAAAATCTAGCTTTTTTTTTTCAAAAATAGAAATTACTTGAACCTGTTTATAATTGACGTTTCATTTAATTATTTTGCAATTTTTAAAGCCGCGCCTAAAATTTGCTGTGTGTGGGTAACAATCGCACATAAACTAAGCTAATACGAACACCCATTGGCCCGTCTTCTGGTCTGGTCCTGGAAGTAATTTCCAAATTCTGCCACCATTTTTAAAAGCATTTTTTTATTTTTGTTACAAATTGCAAAATAGGCAATTTATTTATTGCCTAGTATTATTATTTGCTCATCGAAAATTAAAAGACATAATTTAGCATTCAGCAGTCAGACAAATCAGTAAATCTAACTATGTATAACTAACTCAATTTAATTTGTGAGACGAAGTCCAAGTCATATATAGATAAATAGAGCCGTATCCAATTACGCAAAAAATCCGCTTGGTATATTTTTTTACTTTAAATGACCCAACAAGCCCCTCTACATAAATTTATGACTTACTGCATGTATTCTCTTGCCACGAGTTTATTGTCTTGTCTCAAGAAATCCATCAAATCAATTTAAATACTCCACTGCTCCTCTAACTTGTTCTTGTAGCAACTACTGTATAGTCATACAGTTTTCTGATTCCAACTTTTCCAAATTTTGAATTTCCCGCCTAATTCCATTCTTTATCTATTCAGTTGCCATCTCAAAAAGTGATGATCAGATAGAGGCTGATGGGAATATAACTATATCTTGGAATTAAAATATTTATTTTTATTTTTACTATTTAGAAAGGTTGCCTATAGCCTCGTTCGGACGCATGTCGAAGAGGCTTCCGAGTTATTACTTACAATTAACATATCTGGAGTTACTTTGTGCTACCTAAACAAATTAATTCTAAATTCAGGGTTGCATTTTTACGTCATTAACATTAAATTAATGCTCTTAAAAGAGTAGTCAGAATTTCTAAGTTGTATCAAAATCAACCTTCACTTTTACTTGTGGCACAGTTGTAGTTGTTCTATTTTGAATCAGTCTGAATGCAATTCGCCCTATTTGCTTCTAGCACCAATATTTTTTTTAAAAAAATGATTCACAGGGTAATCTAATTTTAAAATCAAATAAATGTAACATTGGGTTAAATATGACACAACTGTAGTTAACATTAAAAATTTTGCAAATAGAGCGAGGATCTAATTACGCAAAGTTTAGCAAAAAATAAATCGAGAATTGAGCATAAACCTTTGTATTTCCACTGCATGTGACTTTCATAAAGCCACCTCAAATTTGATAATTTGTGCTTGGGTTTTTGTCCTTAGGTTAGATCATCTAACCGCTTTTTCTATTCTCCCCTTAAGTTTTTAATCTCGAATTCTTTCGATTTTTGTCATTTCCAAATTCATATTATACGCTTTTGAATATAAGTTCATTTCTCAGATTTGATTTTTGAGCGATAATAAGCTATTGTTACGTTGGCCTTTCAGCTATCTAGGTTAATGACCCTAATGACCTCAACCAATGACCCAATAGATGCCAAAACCAGCCTGAAGGGCAACCCCGTATCC
>JAQFYP010001332.1:0-16017 GCA_034694865.1 Bilobella braunerae
TAAAAGTGGTTACTCTAAGTCACCATATAGGTCACTTATCTCAACTCGACCATCAGCACAAAAGGTTACCTTGTAAGTATGTAAAATAGACTGTGATCTACATTTAGAATAGATTACCATATAAAAAATTGATAAATTTTAACATGTTGTTCTTGGGTTCTCAATACATTAATAGAATGAGGATTGATAGATTCATTTTTTGATATATCTGTAAGCTTGTAGTTCGAAAAAAAATTCTGTTACCTCAACCCTCGGGATCACCAAAATGATGCAAAGTGCAGCTAAATAAGTAATACTCAAATAGACTTTGTGTATTGTAAATGAAGTACCTTAAATTTGCGTTGTTCTTGAAAATTCAATGGGTTCGTGGAAAATAAATTAATTTATAATTCAGAGTAGCGAGGTCAACAATAGCAAAAAAAATACAACACCAGAATGGTTGAAAGTTTAGAAAATAGGACGTTTGATTACACAATGCTGAATTTGGTGGCAGATAAAAATAACACAGCTACTAACAAAATATCATTAAACAATTTGAAAAATACGTAAGGTTTTTTGGTCCGGGAACTTCTGTCGTAAACGATGCCGCATAATTAATTTTCAAAGCTCTATGGATCCATGGACCCAAACAATTTAAGGAAACACAGTTTATTTTTTATTTAAAATATCCTTCACAAGTTACAACAATTTAGATACAAGAAATGAAATGAATGTTTTAGGAACTACATTTTCCGTTTATTAGCAAAACGCAAGTAAATAGTTCCCTTCCATATAGTAAACTTTATAAAAGTTTTAAAATTTCGATGGTTCTTCATATTAAACAGCTCATTTAACAAGGGCTTTGTGCTGCTGTATGCTAAATCCTAAACTGTTGATTTGCACAATTATTTGATTTGGGAACCAAATTGAGAAAATACAACGATAGAAATCTAGGAACATTTTTGAATGTTTTAGAATTTGTTAAACATAAACGTGCCGTTCTAGCAGAAAAGTATTTAGAAAGGCAAATTTATTGCGGAAACGTATGCTTTCAAATTGAACGACTACTATTGAAATATACTATACTTATATAATACTATGTAACATTTAATAAAAACCGAAGGATGCTACTGCTTCTTTGTAGTTTCTAACTTATCTTTAAGAGAATGCTCCAAAGAACAATTTTGAAGCATCTGGAAATTTTTTAATGTAATTTTGCGTTCCAAAAATTTGCAACCAATGAAACGTACTTTAATGCTTACACTATGTGTTGCAATTATTTATCTACAAGCCATAGCTCCATTGTCGTCTCGCATCACCCCAAATATTTTCCAATAGTTTTATTCTACCGACTTTTGTTACCTCATACTGAGAAGACACATATCTTTACGATGTCCAAGTACCCACTTTTATTCTACGCCTCTAAAAAACCAAATATACACTTGATTGGTCTCGCTGTAGTCTCGCCAACTACTTCCCAAGTACCAGATGCGCTTAGATAACAAAATAGGGGAGCAGGTAATGCGACAAGCGATTCCATTTCTACTGTAAGACTTGTGCATTTGAGAGAGCATAGAAGTGCAACTCTTTGTGTTTTTACGAAGTTTACTCTGATCATTCACCACATTTAATCAAGTCACCACACCATAGGTGATAGCAGGACAAATTACTGCTGCGTATATCCGGAGACAGACTACTTTAGGGGAGTATCCCCAGTTTGCTCCGAGAACCGTACTACAGTGGGAGAAGGCCTTGAACGCATGATGATTGCTCCAAACTTTGCTTATTCAATTTGGATTGGAATGCTAATGGGTAGTGGGAAAAGAGAAAAAAGGGGGACCGATCCGATCGACGATCGGAGACGATCCACCCAAACCAAAAGGTAAGGTTGCTCGTGTTACCACGAGACCGCGGTGCCTCTTATGCCAAGAGAGGCCAAACCAAGACGCTATTGCTTTGCTATCCCACAATGCACAGAATGCGTTGTATCTCAAAAAATCATATTTGTTTTTGGTTAGGTTTAGTCTAACCAAACCTAAACCTAACCTATAAGGTAGTAGAGGGTTTCGTTTTTGTTTGACACCAAAAATCTCCATGTTAAACCGGCCTCACACAAACCCCTCTTTTTGCCTTTAAACTGTGGTCCCACAGAGCCGACCAAACAAAAAATTTTCCAACCGCACCAAACTGAAGTCCCCCAGTCAATCCCTGAGCCTACCTTTCAATAAAAATAATTTCACAAATTTTTTTTATCTAAGTTGTATCAAACTGGACCAAGTGCCATTTTAATTAATTAAGCCTCCCAGTGCGGAACCATATGGCAAAATACCAAACGCAAGTTGATTAACCGATCGAAACTTCCATTAACTTCCCAGTAATAGACCATATGATATCTTAGACCACTTTCATCATTGACGATGACTTTCTCGACAGTCGCCTTTTTGAATTCTTTGTACATAGGACCTTTCCATAAATGACTTAAGAGTTAACAATTACTCAATGCTCACATTGACAACTGACGTCTCATGCCTTAACCTCCCCGTAATGCACAGTGTAATAGATGACTAGCTAGTGATTAGCCAGTGAAGATTGTGTTCAGCCACCATTTTGAATCACCAATTAAACCGTTTGTCAACTACCATACGAATCAGCTGTGGGTCTAATATGGATTTATTTTATATCAGCTGGTTAGGCTAGGTATTTGACAAACTTGGCTTTGGTGTCTCATCAATTGACAATTGAGTACCCAAAATTGACTTTTTAAGATTTAAAATTTTTCAAAATTGAACTTTTGATGAATTTGCAACCATTCCGGCGGAAGACGTAAAATATGTCGAACATTAAGCAGCTGACCGCCGATCATCTGCTGAATTATTAAACTAATACAAATTGTTCTAAACCAAATCTAAACCGTCCAAATTCCATACTAACCATCTATAATCCAAACTAAAGTGTTCGTGTCCGCTAATAAAAGTACACAAAACGTACCTTTAATTTCAATTTTCCCATAAGGATTACACAAAACAGCGAATCACTTGTATTGTATGTGTGTATTTTTGATGGAGGGGGTATGGCTACCCCCACCGCTCATGCCTCAATCGGGCGCATTGCAGTAACTCCATTGGTTACACTGCCAATGCCCTTAATGTCGTCTCAGCACAGCTATTGGAGTCTAATCTTGGATAATCAGCACAAAAAATTATCCCATCGACTCCAGGCGCTTTAACGTAGAGAGTTAGAATTGGTAGTTATGGAACTCCGTGGTTGGACTTTCGTCCCCACGCTATCAATCTGTTATGCAGATTTCCTAGATACGATGGCAGTCGAGAAATCCCTCCGAGTTAGGTGTTTTTTGTCTCTCTTTCTACATCTGGAGCTTGGAAGCTTATTGTCCTCTGGCAATCTTTAGCTTGAGGGGATCGAGACCAGCAACGTCGACGTTTTTTTTCTTCATGGAGAACCTGGGTCTCGATCTCAGGTTGCCGATGGAGATGCATTGAGCGCTTTAACCACCAGACAACTAGAATTCAAGAAAATAGTGTTTTATGGTTTTCAATACTATTGTTAAAAAGTTTAATTCATTACTGGGAATTAGGAACTTGAAGTGCAGCGTTGTAGGAGAATATAGTATTTTTCTAAGCATATGACCAGTTTCAAATTATACCTTTTGTAATCATCATTTTTTTTAAATCAATGCATACAATCAATCAAAAAAATAGTTTATTTAATTTAAGGCACGCCCACGCAAACGAGAACGTAATTCATAACCAAATACTGTAGGTAACAGTTTAAATTAGTGCTAGTCAAATTTAAGTTAAAATAAAATGTATGCAATTTTTTTGAGTTTTTTGTTTACTGTACTATTAATTATTAATACCGTACATATTTTATTCTAGTATTTAAGTAGTGAATATACACCTAGTAACTGTGTCTAATGTATTTCATGTACTGAAGGAATTGCTGTTAGCCATAATCAATACGACGTACGAAGTTTACCATAAACTAAATAGTCTAAAAAAAACTATTTTTTTGTAACTCAGAATCAGTAAAAAATGATGATGATGAATTTTCACTACCGCAAAGCAAACTAATTGATAACTACGCATGACGTATGCAAATACACATTATTTAAGCCAATCTTTATTTGAACGTTTTTTTTAGTGAAATGGTGTTAACCAATATGTATATGCCAATTAGTTTAAGAGTCCCTTGGTTAGTTTTCAAATAATGCCGATTTGGAAGCAGGATATCATGTTGAAGTTGTTGAATTTTCAAGGCCTGCGAATCCAAACCCCTTTGCAGCATGTTGAGCGCCAAGATACGCGTCAGATGAAAGCGGTAACGTCTGCGACAGAACCATCGCCTTTCCGTATACCCCATTGACGCAGCTCAAGATGAGCACAGCATGAGCGGCTTCGTTTTGCCAAGCGATTAAATTTTTCGAGGTTACTGCAAAACAAAATATAAATAATTTAATATTTATAAAATATATTTTAGCGAATGAATTGTGTGTACCACGAAGTAGGAAACACAGCTACCTATGACAAGTGTCAAAATTTAGATTATTTAGGTTATTATACTTTACAAATTTTAAACTTATAATACACTCTTGTGAGCAATTGCCTGCATCTGATATCAAAACAAAAAATCCCAAAAATTTTTTTTTATAACAATCAAATTGTTTAACTTAGATTTATCCGTTCCTGACATTAAATAGTGCATTTTTTTTCATTTTTAATACAATTTCGAAGACCTTAAATTTCAGTGTCTTACGCAGGAATTCACCCTGGAGGAGGAGGTTGCAGTATTGGCATAGCAGGTACCCTGCAAGGGCACTGTGGGGTCGTTGAGGGTACATGCCTGATTAAAACAGAGTGGTTGCCCTTGGTTGGTGACGAAAGTTGTAACAGTATTATCCGTATTTATCTGATTGGTGAGGCTGGTTTTCAAAAGATCATATTCTTTGTTGCTGAAGTTGCCAAGGATCAGTTTTGCCCATAGAAGGTACGTAGGACTGCTTGCAAGAGGAACGTGATATGGGGTGCTTGATGCTACAAACTACAAAAAAGCTTTCATGAAGTGCTTAAAAATGGTCAATAAATTATTAAGCTTATTTTGATTTCTCGGACATTAGAACTCTTTTAAATTTGTAACTACAACTAAATGAAACGTTAAATACTAAAGTTAGGCTTACTACTAGCCCATTAAGACTAACGTGGTTAATAAAATTATGCCAATTATGCTATTCTCTGACAAGTTAATTTTTATGAATATGGTGCAAGAATGTTTTGCTATTGCCGTCAATATTGAAGCGAGTATTTGCTATGGAATACCTTCAAAAATGGCCGTATTAAGGATTGTGCGAGATATTTAATAGATTAATTCTCGACATATATTGTCAATAGCATAAACTATACCAGAAGTTCTTAAAGAAAACCTTAAAAATGAGTAAGGTATAAGATTGATTGGCAAAACCCTTAAGACAGTTTTGGCAAAATTGGTAAAATTAAGTTATAAGCTCATAAACCAATTATCATCAACCAAATTGCATTGAAACGTACTTAAACTAGTTTAACGCTTTTAAAAACAATGTTGAATTAAAGAGGGGGTACCCAAGAAGCGGCTACTGTGGCAGGGTTGTTAGCACAAATCGAATCAGCTGATAATTTCGAAGATGATGCTCGGAGAAATACACAAGCGACAAGCGCTAACGAAATTACCTCGGTAATAAACATGATTTGAATGCCAAAGAAACGTTGATATTTTACCACATCTAACCCGATGTTTTATAACAAACTTGTTTTGCGAAAGTCATGACGGTGCATTCATGAAAATTGAAAAATAGTATAGAAAAATATATACAAAATGCTGCATGCTTTTGGAAATTAACATTTTATAAGACCTAGATAGCCAATTTTAGAATGTTTTTTCTTTTGTTATTTTGTTTGCATTTTAATACGTGTAATGAATTCTTCAAACATTTCAAGGTCAAAGTTAGGAGCTAAACTCAGCCCTTTTACTGCCTAAGCAGTAGTTGACCGGTGGAGGTAGTCGCCCGAGTTGTCCTAGTGGCTAGAGCTTCTGTTTCCCTCCACTAACCAGCCTGAGAACGAAGGTTTGAATTCCCCGATCCGCGATCAAAATAAGCCTATACCAATTGGCTTTGACCTTAAGGAATTACCTTTCCTCTGACCTTGTGTATGTCCGTATCTCCGTGATTCTGATTAGCATACACAGACAGAGGATATTTAAATTACTCGATAGGTTACCCAATAGTATAGTGAAAACTCAAGAAAACAACCCTCATTTGCACAACTTGCGGTCATGAGTCGAAAGCTAACGAATTGCTGGTTATGTTCGAATGAACAATAACTCTTGACTACGACGATTGTCAAGGTCAATGACCCACGAACAGTTGCTCTTATAAATGCCTCGCCACAAATTCCTTTCTATCTCTACATTACAAAAAATATAGTTATGTTTTGTCAAAACTAAGGAGATGACTTGACTTATAGAATGCAAAAACTAAAGGTTTAAAACACCGTAATTAAAAAAATAACAATTAGCATACTTTTTCTTTTGTGATGAAGTCCGCCGTAAAATCAGAAAATGCGCTCACAACGGATTGATATAAATTTCTTCCAACCAAATTTCTGTTGATAATCATACATGTTGATGATCATAATTGATGCCACCTCAGCCTTGGCTGCTTCTTTGAGGATTATATTTTTGGAAGTGGTTCACTGTAATATACAAAGCGATTCTTAAATTCAGTTGAATTGCATCCAACAAAATTTGTGACAACAGGGAACTAACCATTATATCACCGTTCTGGTTAATTAAGACCTATGACAACAGATGCCCGGGAGGTGTTGACCCAGTTCATGGTTTCAGTTCATATGATTTTGCGTCATCTACTTCAAGTATGCCAAACTCGGTTAAATTTTTACTGCGATTTGAGAAATTGTCCTCAAACATTATTCTCCTGCAACATTATATGACAATGACAAACGTCGTTCTATTATCAAATATTATTTGATAACTATTTTGGAAAAAATTAAGTAATATTTTTAGAAAAACATATGTTATTAACAGATAGAATAGATAAATCATAGCAAAATTTATAAAATAAGCAAGACTTACCGTGAGTAGATTACTCTTGAAGGAAGAGTTGTGTTGGAACTTGAAACAAACTGTGTATTAATTTGCATGCCTACATTACAATTTACATATTATCTACGCAGGACTTTGTGCAAAAGCTGAGTGGATAGAAGGATATGAGCTGACTAAAATCAAATGAATGAAAGTGACGCTAAAATTATCAGAGCTCTAATGCAAGAAAAAAATCCTTGAATGATCTTGACAACTGCAAAAATTGTGTTGATAAGTGTATAAATATGCACAAGATTCATAGCATCAAAGTTTAAACTTTGTAATTGACTTTAAGTTGCAAAGACAAAATCTGTGCTTCCAGCACCATGTGTGCTGATTTTTCACTTCGTTATCCGTTTCTGAGTTCAAGTACAATTGCCACAACGCAATAATACTGTAACCAAGTCCTAACTTATGACATTAATCTGCATTTTTAGGCTAAAATTTACTTGGAAGGTTAAATATGAGTTAAATTTGAGTTTTTTCTTCAAAAAATATACATGCCTTACAGGAACTCCTCTTCTTAAGCATGGTAATTTAGTGTCCTTTAATTAGTTTCAAGAAAATACAAATTTAGTACTATTAATACTTAATTTAAAGATAATTTTACAAAAAATTAAGCTGCCTCCAATGATCTACCCCGCCAAAAAGTATACATATTTCAAAGACGACTATTTTAATTAATTGTAATATGCTTATTTGTCATTTTTCTTTAGAATAAAAATACATACGACGTACTTTGTACTTTGAATATGGACATTGTTCTCTGCATTCCGAAAGCCTAGAAAGTATACAGCCTTAATGCACCGAGTGATTCATAATTCTCTGAAGTTTAAATTCAAAGTGAAACAATAGCCCATCTAATTCACAAGAAAAAGATACATTCCTTCCTACTTTATTCTGAGCAGCTCTGTACAACATACTCTGAATCTATTTCCTTCTTCTAACATCATCGAATTTTGGTATTCTTCAAAGTTTCGATTCTATTTAAACTTGTTTTCAACATGGCATCATTCCTGAATTTCGCGTTCACGATAACATTATTATTGGAAGTTTTACATGTCGGAAGCACACAAACAGGTTGGCTAATCGTAAAAAAATTTAAATTCAAATATTTAATTAAAGTGGTGTTATAATATCAAGGTATTAAAGTTTATTTGACAATGCTAACCAAATGCTAATATGAAATTGTTTTGATTAAAATATAATGCTCTATGCAAATGCAACATATGTGAACACTAATTTTTTTTAATGTAATTTGCCCTTTCGAAGTTAAATTATATATAGAACACTGAATTTTTATAATTGAAATTACAGGTGTCTTGTATAATATCAATTAAATGCATTTTTTATTGTTAACTAATTAATGAAACTAATTATTGATTTAGTTTTCTTTACCCTCTTTAAAGTGATTATGCTTCGTAGCTTAAAGCAAATTGAAAAAAAAAACTATTAAGAAAAAATAGGTTAATTAGGAATTAACAAATTGCATTTAGCGGGGTAGGCATTGACTTCTAAAAAAATGGAAGCGATGTGTTTAGTTATTGCAACTTTGACTTTTTTTTTGTCTTTAAATTTGACTATCTTAAGAATCTAATTTTATACAAAATGAACAACTTCATTGATTTTAGGTGTTGCCGAGTATACAGTTACAGTGAAGCCTGAAAGCACCACCATTGCTCCACCAACGGCTCCACCGCGGAATTGCACCAATTTTCCCTGCCATTGCCCAGCCAACGAGCCTTCAAGTATGCACTTCTGGGGTAATTATGTTTTAGTTCAAATCTTGTTACCAAAATTTGCCAAGTATAAGTTTTTTTAAACATAAGTTTAACGCACAAATTTAATTTTTGTTAAGGTGGATTTCTTTTTTCGCTTCTAACGCTAACCGTGGGCTACTTTACTGGTAGAATTCAAAATTCCAAGGAAGAAAGCCGTGTACCGTTGCTAGGTGTTTACAAATAACAAATCAACTCTGATTTTCTGTTCAATAAAATAACGACTTAACTTAAATTGCAAGAATAACTTAAGTGAACTATATTAACAAATAATGTAAATTATTTGTCCTCTTTATTCCATAGTTCCCTGACATTATGCTCTACAAATTTTCAAAACTTTAGTGATTAGATTCAAAACATTAAAATTGCAAATCTTTTATTTTCCAAATTGTGATTTTCACAAGAACATTTAATTATACTTCTCTATTTCCAATGGATTTCATTTATAATTTTCGAACATTACCATTTTAAATGATATCTAAAATAGAAAATGGTGTTTCGTGAAATGTAAAACAAAACTAGGCTATAATTTGGTGTCATATTTGGTGGCTATAATTTTGGTAAACAATAGCTATAATTTGGAATCCGAAAAATGTAAGCGTCACTTTCTACAACAACTAAAGCAGGAAATCAAAAACGGTTTTGGGAACCACGGAACCAAAGCAAAAAGTACAAGTCCACAGGCCTTGCCCGCGTAAAATGGAATGCGGTAAATAGGCGTCGCAAATCAAGAATCCATGTTTTATGGATAAAAATTCTGAGCTTTCTGTACTATCCGATTTGACAGTTTTCTGACCAACGTCAAATTTATCATAAAAATTATTTGGACGTTCTAAACTAGGCATCAATAATAGTAACATTGATTTTTATATAAACTATAGTTATGATTTAATATTTAACATTAAGTTACAATATATTAACATCAATTTAACGTTGAAAGTTATTTACATTAAACTCAATAAATAATGTAATAATTAAACTAAATTAATTATATTACCAGAAACGTCGTTGTTGCTTAAACTCATACGCTGAAATAAGCACTTCGCTAACTTTTAGTTTTTTGCTCAGTTTTGTTCAAACCTTTAAACGTTTTAAAATTTCACTAGCACAAGTAAAATTTTGTGTTGATATTTATGCTATTTTAAAATTTAAAGAGTGCTATAATTAATTTAGGTTTTAATAAAAGAACTTATGGATTTTTTTGTGTCAGCATGCTATAGAGCATGCTTATATGTTATTTCTTCTCTAAAATATGGAAGATATTTTATCATATTTATATATTTGTATTTACGATATTTATTATCTTTTAAAACTCAACTCGCTCCTGCATCATCTTCAACTAATTTGACTGGGGTTGACAAAAATCCATGTAAATATATATTGTCGAAAGTCAAGTGAACTCATCTAAAAACTGTTTTTCTTTGCACTAATTTAGAAAAAATTCGTGAAATTCCATTTTATTTTTCTCGCCCAATATAAACATTTCAAAACCAGTGCTTCTGGCGCATAGTAAACGTACGCGTCGATTTTGCAGAAGTACTTAGAATGTAGTAATGCATGGTTCACCCCTCAAATGGTCTATGACATGTGAAGACAATGGGCATAGAATACATTTCGCAGAAATCAGTGAAATGAGGTTGTTAATGGAAAGGATAATTATCCGTGTGCCAATTCAAGAATCTGAAAACAATCTTTCTAAATCCCTGTAGTTCAGATTACCTTGCACAAACATGTGAATAATCAATTCCTCAAATAAAAAACTAAAATGTTACTGGAATAAAAATTCAATTGGAATTGATCCTTTAACCCTATATAAGTGCTCCAAATCGGACACCAAGAGCAAAATAATCAGCTGGTTTTAATTAAGTGTGTGTGTAAGTGTACGTGAGTTAGTTAGATCAAGTTAGTTGCATATGTTTATATTTCATATATTACATATAATCACATATATAATAAATATGGATAAATAGATATAAATATATGACATAACTAAACTAACTATATTATATATATATATATTATACATATAATTCATGTGTGGAAGTGGTACATTTAAGTTAATTGGTAAGCGTGTTACGATATTTATCATTGCAATGCACAATTGATTTAATCATTTGTAACTTTCAAAGGATGCGATCAAGTGACTCATACTAAAGTATAAGTCGGGCTTAGGGTGGGCTATTACCGATTATTAAACAAGAGTATAAGTGGTGCTTAACTGTGGGCTCGAACAGTCGGGTGAACAAAGGTTAACACTAATGGTGTTTTTTTTATTGTTACTAAATCCTTGAAAAAAAAACTACGTTATCTTGCTCCGAGGTCTTTCGAGCTCTGTAAAAGGCTCCAAGAATCATCTGGAAGCAGCACTAGGATTAGATATATCTTTTCCGCGAGAAACAACGACACTAAATGTCTACAAATGTGGAACTTCGGAAAAATGCCTACAGGGTTTTGGACATATGATATATTTGTGACAAGAAGAAAATTGGCAAGTTACGGAACGTCAATTGCAGCTTCACATGTGGGAGGACTATTTGCTATAGTGAAAACTGTAGGTCAAGGCTAGTTTCTAAGACCCTTAGAATTACAAACAACGTCTGCTTATATTGAGATTCTGTAAATATTTCCCGTAGACATGTCATACAAAAAACTTATGAGCAAGCTATAACTAATTTTATGATCTTAATTTTAAGGAAGAAATAGAAAGCTTCAGCGTGGAGATTCAAAAATAAAATAGCTTCTTGAAAAATGTGTCTCTTTTCAGCTTGTACTCCGTCCTTATTGCATTGCCCTGTCTGTTATCCTTATCTGTATCATTTCTAATGATGACTTCAATTAAAGTACAGCGAAAAAAATAGAAAATGAGGAAAAAAAATCAAGTTCATGAAAATATGCCTTAGCTACCTATCTTTTAGTATACATCCTATCCTAAATATATTACCTACTTTACATGCATACGCCATGTTCTGTTCCATATGGTGTAGCATTAAAATTCACACTGCTTTCTTGCCAGTTGTGTGGCAAGTTGTCACACAACTTGATTCATCTGTAACTGCTGAACGTAGCCTTGTGTACAAACTAGCTGTCTAAGAGATGAGAGTTAAAAACATGGATGGGGAAACTGTGCAATAGCGGATCGAGGTGGAGAAGCTTTGACTTCAAACTAATACCAACAACAAATTTTGTGTGCTTTATGCAGATGGTAGACGCGTACAAAATAAGTTAAAGTTTTGGTAGCATTCAGTTGTTACTGTGTATTATAGGTGTTGCAAGTGCCATTAAAACTTAAAACAGTAAATTATAATCATCAGAAGAAAAGGATTTTTCACAAATTTGATATTGAACTGCTGAAATTTGGTAATTTTTTTTGACGAAGAACTTAAATTCATAATCGGGCAATCATGTACATATATATATACAGTACACATTATAGACATGTACTGAATTTGGTTTAAAATAAAATCCTTAATTTAATTTGTCCGCCTTTCAGCCGGTTTGCATGCGCTTTCAAGCATACAGTTACCACTGTACCCACTGCGTACTTAGGTGTAAGCAGATTGTTTAAAGCGGAAAGAATATTACAACAATGTGACGGTTCATGTGCGCCTGTCTTAGAAATCGGTCCGCCCATATAATATCATAAATGTTTTACGCCTAAAAGGTACGGTATCACTCCAGTGCGGTGAATTTAAAAACTATATCTGTTGGCTTTGCGAAAGTGGCACTCAAGATGGAGGCATCACCTTACAATGACCGGATACGGATGATACGGTGACCTTACAATGCTAATATGAAAGCTTGGTGTTAGTACAACACTTACTAGACTTAATATAAGTATTGTAGTGTCAAGGGGTGAAAACCATGAGGAAACTGCGCAATCGCGGATCGCGACGGGAAAGCTTCCACTTCAGACATATGCCAATAAAAAATTATACGTTTTATTCAGAAGATATGCGTTCAAAGTAACAGTTAAAGTCATGAAAGCATTTTTCACTTTTCACTGTCAGTTTCTTTTGTTCAGGAAGTGCCTAAATGAAGTCGTAAATGCAAAATATTGGGTAGTGCGCAGGATCAAAACTTAAAATTATCCATGCAACTAACTTTATAGGGCTCATATAGCTCACAAGAATGGCAGCACATTATTACTAAAACTTTGAAAAAAAACTACGTCATGCTGCTCTGAAGTCTTTTCAAGTTGTACAAAAAGCTCCAAAAAAATCTGAAGCAGCACTAGGCCTTGATATATCTTTTCCGCGAGAAAATTGAACAACAAAACCTAATGTCTACGCGTGGAACTTAGAAACAATGCCTATAGGCTTTTCGACGTACAATATAGTTGTGACAATGGTGAATGTTGACAAGCTGCGGAACGTCCATGACAGCTCCACACGTCGCAGGACAGATCGTTATTGTGAAAAATGTGGGTCCAAAGGCTAGTTTGGAGACCACTGAATTACAAACAACGCCTTCCTATAGTGAGACTCTGTTAATATTTTTATCATGTTATAAAAAATCTTATGAGCAAGCTATAATTAATTTTATGGCTTTAATTTTAACAAAGAAATAGAAATTGTCGGAGTGTAAATTCAAAAATAAAATAGCTCTTGAAGCCTGTGTCTCTTTTCAGTCTGTATTCAGTTGTTATTGCATTGCTCTGTCGATATTGTTGATTTGTTGTTTTTCTGTAGTTTTGTGTACTATGGAAAAAGGCGTGAAGAATTAAATATTGACTAATATTATGTAACTAATACATATATCGGATACGGATTATAGTGAGTTCAGCACAAAGTGGAAGTAGTGATGATGATTTCGGTCAAAGTACAACGGAAAAATTGGAGAGTGATGAGAATAAAGAAGCAATTTTCACGCTCATAAAACAGAAACAGATGCCTTATTTACTACTATCCTAGCTAATTATCTTATAAACTTTACATGCATACGCCATGTTTCGTTTAATATGGTGTAGCATTAATATTCATACTACATTACTACCACACAAATTGATTCATCTGTAACCATTGAACATATGTTGTCTAAGAGATGTGGACACCATGCCTCTGAAAACTGTGGAGTAGCTGATAGCGACGGGGGAGCTTCAACTTCAGACTTATAACAACAATTTATGTGTGCTTTATGCAGAAGATGGACGTATACACGATAATAGTTAAAGATTAGGAAGCAGTCAGTTTATGCTGTATATTATAAGTGTTGCAAGTGTCATTCTAACTCAAAACAAATTTCGGAAATTTGACCTTTTTTTTTTTTTACAAAAAACTTCACTTCAGATACAGTCAAGCTTCTATATACTTATATACATTTGCTGAGTTTGCTTTAAAATAGAATCTTTGAATTCACTTGTCCGCCTGACAAATATGAAATTTCATCAGGTCTTCCATGTACACCTCTATACCTCAATTCAACTGACCCGATTACTTCAATTCAAGCCGATTCCAAACCTAACCTAATCTAATTTAGAGCCTAGTCTCCGAACTAACGAAGATAACTTTTATTGACCTTCACTATTACTATTTCAAATTATGTGTAAAAACATGTATAACCTGTGACTCGTGTTGATTATGGCTTACGCCAAATGTCAAATAAACGATTGATTGATTGACTTGTCCGCCTGTCAGCCTGTCTTGCGTTTCAGCCAGTTTGCATGGTCCGCCAAATATCCCGATTCGACTCGGGTAGAGGTGGAAGACAGTGTGTAATTAGGTATAAGCAGAGTATTTTAGGCAAAAGGAATATTACGGCAATGTGCCCCTGTCCAACAAATAGGCCCGTAAATAGGTATTACAATAGTAATACCTTACGTATTACGTCTACAAGGTACTGTGCCACTCATAAGCGGTGAAGTTAGAAACAATACACTGCATCGACTGCAGGGTAAATGGGTTTGTATCTACAGTGTGTAAAGTTATCAAAGTTGGTTTAGCTAAAATGAATTTCAGATATAATACGAAAGTTTGTTGTCGATGTTAGTACACATTGAGAAATGTACACACACACGAGAAAAAACTTCAATGATTACTAAAATTTATTATCGCATAAGTACGAAAGGAGAATGTCGTCAGTAAAATTTTACCAATCAACGAATTTTTTTTTATAAATAATCAAATTGACTACTTTTCCAAGGAAGAAATCTGCAAAATGGTAATTTAAAAAGATTTAAAGAAGCACACTGAATTGATCTAACATCCGTTCAAATGAGGAAGATTTTCTACTTCAAAATTTGTGGTAAATGTCAGCAGGAGCTTGAGAAGGGCAAATTTTGGAGTCGCACCATTAGTGACAACGCATTATTTCTAAAACCAGAGCTGGCACCGAAACCATCGCTTAAGAATCGATGCGTATTTGTAACATTGTGAGTTACATTAAGTCGGCAAGACTTCTACTTTTTGTCAGGTTACATACGGTAGAGTTATACAAATTCCAACACACGCAACCTTGACAATTAAACAAGGGACACGCCCACACATTTATAGACATTTACCTTCAACCCTGTCCAACATCTAAGTCTATAAATATAACTACAAACTACATAAGTATAGTAAAGGTAAATCGCATCGATATCTCAATTTTCTGGATACTCGATACTTATAAATTTAATTCCTTGTTTATGAAATTAAAAAAAAATGTGTTTTAGAGCAGTGTTCTTGACAAGCAGAAAAAATAGGTAATTTTTTTTCGATTTGTTCCAAATTGTTTTACTTCCCTTAAACTCACTTTTTCTTGAAGTTTATCTAGGTTTTCCCATCCGTTAGTTGCTGCACAAGAATTATTTTGGCTCCGTTGTGAAACAAAAATGTGAACTAAATTGATATTTCAATGTACATGTACAAAACAAGACTCAGAATTTATTTAAGCGGCTTCTGATTTTTTTTCTTAAAACATCATTACATCCTGCATCATTGAAAATGTATTTTTTTTTATTCTTTGACATTTCCACTAAGGGTTCGTCAACATGTGTGGAGTACTGTGTACTGTGGGTTCCGGTCATGGTGAGGAGGTGGTGGCTGTCGATCGTAGGGTTGGTGAGAAGCCTTGAGGAGTGAAACGGAAGGGCTTTCTGCTGGACGTTGAACGGGCTAGGGCCCTACCACTA
>JAQFYP010001333.1:0-16015 GCA_034694865.1 Bilobella braunerae
TGATAACAAGTGATAGGGACCACATTTGATGGGAGAAACCGCATCTAATTGGGCGAGGTGCTTACTGCACATCATATCTTCTTCATCTTTTGCTGTTGGTATACTGTTTTCTACCTTAATGTTGACCTAAAATATTGAAAACACTTGCTACACTCGTTTATAATTCATCAATTGTACTAAACCAACATGTGCTGGCCTGCGGTCAACTTCCAAGGTCAACCACACATTGCCGTTGGTGTATGACTCATAAATGGTTTCTCCGCGCCAATCTTCGTCAACTAGGTTTGATGGATACTTGGTGTAGGCAATCGAAACAAAGAGTTGAGCTGTAGTAATATTACTTTTTGCCAAGTTCTGCAACTCCTTGTCATTTCTAATGTCAATTTTAACCCTGTACATCAGGATATATGCATTAAACCTACTCGTAATAGTATGCTTGATGGATTTTCTGAGAAATATAAATGTTGTGTACATGGAATGGATATGTAGACCGGGTCGATCTGCTGTTGTCAGGAAGGTAACTGGTAGCGGCTTTGATGTGTATTGTGAATGAGCTATTGTCGCCATGCACTTCTGCAAAGCGGTACATACTTTAAACAAGACAAAAGTACAGCTTTACAACCTCGTGCACATACCTCAGTGTTCACTTTATGGGGATCGATTTCTTCAACATTATACATTTTGCTGTGAGTTGTAACCTCCTCGTCAAACACCTTCGTGCCGTATTGAAATGTAATGGTTTTCGCGTCTTTGTCGAGTTTGGGGGGAGAAACGTTTTTAAGAGTAAACCAGTCAATTTGACCTGACTCCATACCACATCGTGTGGTAATCTTCTTAGCAAACGTTTTTTCAGCAAGGATATTAAAAAAGGCTTCAAATGGAAATTTACTACCACGTTTATCATTGTCAAGTATCATAGCGCCTAGGATAACCATACTGCAAACAAATGGAAGCGATATTGAAGCAATTCGTGTAATAGTTGCTGCGTAAATGTGTCTTGCTGAAAATGCCTTCCTGAGCAAGTTGGATTGTGCATATTCGACAAATTTTGAGAATATTTTATTAAACATATCTACCAATTCAAATCGAATCACACTTACCAGATATTTTTGGAATCAAATTTGCTTACCTGATTATACCCCCAAATAAAAATAAAATGCCCAAAAATTTAAATTCAAACCAAGTTTTTATTTTGAAAATTTAGTTGTTTTTTGGCAGACTGGAAATTGCAAAGTTTGACTCAACTAAATGAGCTGTAACTTATGTCGTGAAAATGATAATGCCTTTAGAATTTACCATTATAAAGTAGGGCAAAACGAGTTTTTTTTTTATTTAAATGGTGACAATTAATGGCGTATTAATGTAAATTGTATTATTCGGTTTCGGGGTCTTCGGTCTACTGTTAAGGTAAAATTAACGATTAAGACAAACATTTTTGTTATTTTACATACGTGTTAGTTTTTTCCGTTGTGCTTGACCTAATTGCTGAGCACAAAAAACTTTGGATAACCTTTTGGCTGGACGTACTGGCAGTAACTTCCACTAGCAGGTAGTGCTGCAGAAATTTGAATTAATTCAAAGTAAAATAAATTAAAAGTACAATAATTAAGTTGTTCAAAAGTGAATAATGTTCTGTTGAGCGAAATGTTATTTTGATAGCAAAATACTTTTAAGTAGCATATTGCAGGATGATTTTCTAAATATCAGTGTAATATCTCATTTTATAACCAATAGCTTAACTAGCCCGGCGTTTATGAAATTTTTACTTTCATGTTGTTGACCTGGTTGTCTTATTACTGGCTAAATTGGATAACGTTTGCTCCCGTATTTCGTGTATTTTAAAAAAAAATATTAAGGTAAAATAATGCAGTTGAAGAACAATTTCGAATTTCCTTCGTAAAACTTTTTTTTGCAAACTTTTTCAAAAGGCAATTTTAATTAGATTTTTGCCATAACTTCAAAATCAAGAATTTATCAAAATAAAAGCTGTCATTTCAAAAATATCTTTTGTTACAGTTTTGTTTGCAACTGCGTTGAGCTGTATCGTTTTGAGAATAAAAAGTGAGATCTTACACTATATGGTTTTACAGTCAAGTATAATTTGCTTGGAATATATGAGTTTAATATTGGAAATAGGTAATAGTTCAGTAACACAGTTCCACACTACAGAGTTTACAAAAATCACTGATACTTACATGGCTTTGAACCACTACCCCACACATTAGGATAGTGAAAATTGTAGCCCACGTTTTGCGAAAATTGTTCATTTTTTTGTTGACGTGTTTTGTTCACCACACAATAAGCACTTTCTAAAAGTAAATTAGCAACTAAATCAAATAAAAAATTTGTGTTTGCTTTTTGTGATTAATATAGTGCAAAAGTTGGCGATCTTGAGCCATCGAGTTCCACCTTTCTCAGACTCCGTTGTCTCCTCTAAGACAAGTACCAATCCTAAGAATTTACAGACAAAGAATGTCAAGTAAATTTGATAAAATTGTTTAGATGAAGCCTTTGCTTCGGTTAGTAGACCTTGGTTGCTTGGCAAATAAGGAATTATTTGTGTCAACGCTTGTCTGAATGAAGTGCGTGGACGTAAAACAAGATACCAAAGTTTTAGCAAGTTTATAAATAAAAATCAGCGATACTATGTATTTCAGAATTGTGGACGTTATAACATTATAATTCTAATGTGTCGCAAAGAAATTTTCCTTCATATGCGATCCTCAAAAAAACTTCATTTCAACACATATTTGAAATAGGCCTAATTATGTTGAGCTCAATTATGCTCAGCAATGTGATTTGAGCAATTTTACCAAACTAATAGAATAACAGATTCAATTGTACTGTACTGTAATGGACTTTTACCATTAGATATTAAAGCTAATCTGCGTCTTCCCTTTTGAAAGTAATTTTGAGCTAATAACTGATAACTGCGGTTTGCTAAATAAACATTTCATGTTGAAATTTTTCAAAAGTTTAATATGCCAAAACTAGACTTCTATACCCCTGTAAAATTAGACAAAAACACTACAATATTTACTGCTCAAATTCAATGTACAGTTTAATGACAATTTTACAATAAATGAGTAAATGAAAGGCAAACTTTTCATATCAAATAGTTTCAAAAATTTGTTAATTATTTTAAGCCAATCCTCTTTTGTCATAGCAAAGCGTACCGAACATTCAATCGCCTTTTTTCCACTGCTAAATAAGAAACTTTTCTTACCGTTCTTATTGAAATGTCGTTCAAATACCTTGTAAATGTAATTTTTTTTCTTATGCGTTTCAAATTTCAATGAAGAAAATTTTTTCATTCTCATGCGACGCAAGCGTATCGTCATTTTGAAACAAAACTGAAAACAATTTCTCCTACTTCTCAATATACTGAAGAACATTGAAATTTTCATTCATCAAAAAAGGGGATTAGGATAAAAACTTATGAAACAACTTCCATCGTTCATTCATTTTCCTTTACAGTATACAAGCTCACCTACAACTTAAAACACGGTAAAATATGCAGGGAAGTTTTTAACAAAAATTAATACCAATACATTAAGAGATTTACACAAAACACAAACCCCAATCTACCACCCTCAATCTCACGCTAGATCTTAAAGCAGCAAAAGTAGTTGGTTGCTTATCAAGTGTTTCGAGTATTATCATGGATGGTAAATAAATAGCTAGAACGGATTGTAGCTATTTGGTATGTAATTTCTCCTTCTTCAAATATTCAATCCACCACATTTTCTAAGTTTTTAAAGACTTCTGTCTCTCTCCACTAACCAGCCTGAGAACGAGGGTTCAAATCCCAGATCAACTGAAAAAAATCTTTTGCTCTTGGTTTTATGCTTAAGGAGTTGTATAGCCTCTGACTGTGTAGGTCCATAGCTTTGTGATTAGGCTACACAGTCAGAGTGCATGGAAATGATTCAGTAGGCTTCCAAGTTTCATGTTAAAATTCAGAAGGCTTCCCTATACATGTATGCTTATGGAAACTTATTCCTACCATATCCCTACCCTTCCTTACATGTTGACCATCAGACTCGGGAAAGACAAATAACGCTCTTTCTCATTTTTTTTCCTTTTCTGGTTTTCATAAATTTGTACAGCTCCCGCTTCACTATTCCTAATAAAGCATGGTAACCGTGTTAGCATACTTTTAGTATATTTGCCGATAGTGCCTGTTGTGCATAGTTCCCACAGCTTGAAATATTTTTTGTGACCCCACATGTAATACTAATACTTTCCACGCGAGTACAAAGACCAGTACTGCAACATGTAGAAACAATTTATTTTTTTAAATATGTCTGAGTCAGGTGTCGGGCTAGAGGAAGCATCAAAATCGTGGTAGACGGCTTTTTGGGAGAGCAAATAGATGCCATATACAAAAAAAAACTTGCAAAATCTGTGCTGATTATGGCGTTTAGGTTAATTCAAAATCGCCAGGTAGATGGCAAGGAAAAATTTGCTAGTTTTTTTTTTACAGAAAGCATGCAATAACTTTAATGCAATACTTTGAACAATGCATTCACTGAATCATATACCGATAGGGATACAACCGCAAAGATATGTTTTGGAACATTTTGAAGATGACCTGCAAATAAGATGACCTGCAAGGTGAGCGTATACAAAAAAAAGATTACTCCTCCATTATATTAAAAAAAATTATACTGTGCCAATTTCCGGTATTTTAATGCCTTGACATTTTCGACATTAAAAAATACCATATTAAATGCGCAGTTCCGCATATCCGTACGGGGATGTACGGGGCACATCCAGGTCAAAAGACCGTGCCTAAAAAAAAGACAGGCAAAATTTTACCTAGTATTCGTTTTGCTAGTATTCAAGTATCCAAAATACGCTATTGAAGAGCCTGCTCGACGGGAATCTTGTCCCCGAAAACAAGTGTCAGCTCCTCTCCACAAGAAAACATAATTTTATTAATAGCAATGAATTTGCTCTACAGTCACACTTGATTGCAAGCAAATTTAAGGAAATGAATTAACCGCCACCAAAGTTGAATTTGATTATGTTAATTAGACAGAAATTCAAGCAAAATCTATTCCATTTGATCTAAAATACTAAATAAAAAATTACTTTGAAAAATTTTGTGACGTATTTCGCTTGCGCCAGAGACCGGAGGAAAACATCATGAATGATCAATACTCATACATTTCGAATGAAAGAAAAAATAATTAATTTGACATTGTGCTTGAAAATCTAGTAAACAGATTTGACGTCATTCACTTAAGCAGCAAAGGAAATGAGTATGGTCAGTATAATTCAATATTATTACTGTATCTACATTTTTACTGTCCGCCTCATTTTGTATATACTTTTAATGTCGATATAATTTTGTCTACATAATGACAAAATCTACAAGCTACATCTACCACTATTTGATATTTCTCTTTACCAGCTTCTCAACATGTAAGAGAATGTAGAATATGACAGGAAGGGCTCGTTAGCACGCATGCATGCAAGTGAGAGCAGTATTAATTCCTCTGTCGGTGCAGATTAATCACACACATAATTAGTGTCATCAATGGTACGTTAAATCCAAAAACAAAATTGTTTACAACGCCGGTTAAAAAGCAGCATCGACTAAAAAGCAGCATCGATTACTGTCCACGGCTTTAAGTTTACCGACGCAGAAGCCAAGCACGTTAGCAACTTTGAAAGAGGATATCAATTGTTGAAATGCGACCTGCGTTGGAATCTGGACGCATGCGACGCGTACTTTTTGGACACACTTACGGATGAGAATACGAAGCCATTACTAATACAAGTGCAGAGTCATGAGGACAATTTTGAAATTTTCTAAAATGCACATCATTTGAAAAAATTAAAGAGGTCATGGATACTTTGAGAAGATCTACCGAAAGAGATGCGAATCGTTAGAGCTAAGTGGAACGCAATTTTACCCATAAAAAACAAAACGGAAATCATAACAAATTTTGCGGGAGTACATTATTTGTCGACGGATTTTTAGCGTAACTTACATATTAACAAGAAGGAAACGAAGCCGCTAAAGTGCCGGGCCACTGGGTTCGGCAAACCAATTGAAACCATAAATGTAAAGGGCCTTGACACAAAAAACAGAGAAAAATAAATAATAGTATTTTCTCGATCATCCATTTAACTCTAATCTATCACTTATAATTAAAGCAGAAAACTTAAAAGTCCCTCCGCAGCAATTAACTCATTTTTTTAACCATCAGGGATCTACTTTAATTGGCAGCAATCTAAACTAGAAGATGCTCCCTATGGTACACATTCAAAAAATCACGACCTGGATCCATTGGATTACAAAAATTATTTAGAATGTCATAATTAGGATATTGTCAAGTAGTTCAAACATTTCAAAAATTTTAAATGTTGCAATTGTTAAATCTATAGCAGGAAACTGGTTAAACCCTGTTTAATTTTCAAAAGACAAATCATGATTCTGTAGTACAATTACCAAATGATTTTGAATTTAAGAGAATGGTAAGGTAATGCATTCAAAAGTTAAAAATAAATTCATAACAGGAATTTAGGCAAAGCAGGGGAGGTATGTCAGGCCACCTCTTGGCTACCCGAGTCAAACTTGAGCTGACTTATTTAAGAGGTATAATTCTATTTATAAAATGACAATTCTTCAGTTGACTATTATGCTAATTTTATATAATGCCGATTAAGGTGTCAATTTTTTTTAATTTTTAATTTAAAATTTTTTTTTTAGAATAGTTTGCGAATTTTACAGGTAAAAAACGATTGTTAGAGAAGTCAAAGTTTTTAATATAATAAAATACAGAATACGAATTTGTTTTCCTGAAGTAAATTTCTGACACTTCTCCAAATTTTAATTTAAAAAAAAATATGAATGAAATATTCGTTGCTGGTTGACCTGTTCAAACTGCAACGGTTTATAATTAGGAGAAAACTAATAGCAAAAAAATTCTATTACTTAGCCACTTTACTCTAATAGCCGATTACTGTTTGTTGCGCAAGAAAGAATAGAGGAAAAAAATTCCCAAAAAATCAAATAACAATTATCCAATTTAAATAATTTTCAAATTGTATAAAAATGATCACAGCTTTGTCAGACCTTAACGCAAACTACCAGTAACAAAACCAACTAATCACTAACAAACTCAATACAGGAAAACTTTCAAAAAAAATCCGCAATGGTAAGTACACCGCAAGAATTGTTGATGCATCATTGCTTATCCTTGCTCTTGAACTCTGGGTACGCTCTACTTCCACTGCCTCTACTGCGACAGTTTTTGTCTTAATGATGTCAGTTGCTGTCACATTTTTGGAACATTTGAATCCAAACGACTACAAGACTTTAGTATGTTTTTAAGCCAACTATCCCTTCGGCAGTTGCTCATGGGTGCGACAAGTTGGTAGACAAGCTCAACGACTCGTAAGTAGCGTAAAATTGCTAAATAAAATACGTTTGTATGTTTGGACGGTCTAAAAAAAGACTGTTTTAATTTCACATTCTGAGCCGTTCTGCCTAGAACAGGCTCAGAAACCTATTAAGCCTATTAACCTTAAACCAAAACTTTGTGACGTGAAACGTTTTTTTTTATTGAATTTGCCCTCGCATAAAAGCATACTACACTTCTAATAATTTTTTTTTTATTTAACATTGCCTAGTGTCGTTAAAAGTCAATATGTGTGTTCAGATAACATTATTATTTTTTTTTTATTATATTTTCCGCTCCGTTGGGCTTCGCCCATGGAGCAGGGCCCAAAAAACTTAATAGCTAATACATAATTTTGGAACCGGTGGCCTGATTCTCGCTACGGAGTATAACTAAGTAATTATTAATTAAGTAATTGTAAACCTAAATTTTATCATTTTATTTTACCATTAGATAACATTATAAATATCAATTTGTTTCATAATTCCAGGTGCACTAAACACCGGAGCATTCATTCCATTTGCAAGATTTACGCTGCCGACGCTTGTACCAGTGAAGAAACTATATACTACACCTGGGAATTTAAGTAACACCTAACAATGCCCGACACAATTAAACTGAAATTACATTTGCCGAACTCCAGCTTTATGATGTGTCCTTGCAATTTATTAATTTCTTGAATAAAATGATAATACTATTGAGCAAAGACATAGTTGAAAAGATATAATTAAGTTTTTCTCAAACCATATAAGCACTATATCGTGAACTGAAATACAAGGAAGCATTTGAATTGGAAATTAGCATTTGACCCGCGCACTTTATATTATATTTTACCCTACAATTTAAGGTTAAGGGTAATGGAGTGATATTTGACATTCCCGGAGAACGGACGGTCAACATGTAAAGGAGAGGGTAGAAATATTGTAGAGAATGATTTACCTTACAATTACAATTTTCTAATACTGGAAACAACTGCTCCCAATTACTTAACTTTGACATCTATAAATATGAAGTTACCTTTTCAGAATATTGCTACACACTTACGACCCTTTCTCTTACATTAAATTACCTTCCTGTTACTATAAAAGCAGTATTTTGGTATCACTAGTTATGATTGCTACGCAAGCATACACGAGCTACAGCTATTAGAAATACTGGTACGAAATCAAATCAGTTGGAAAAACCTCTTCCAGACAAGTTAATCGCTTCTCGGTTGGCATCAGCAGACGTGTTCTCGATATACCGTCTAAATTCTACGTGTTTCACGTCGCTCTGTATAGCGGGGTCCAACTGATGAACACGGTGGAAAAGGTAGCGTAATTTGCCATGTAAAAATTATGCTTCCAAACCCTAATAATATTTCATATGATATGAAAAAAATTGTTGACATTTTCATCCAAATCGGATAATATTCGTGGCGGCACAAAACATGTTGAAATCGCGTAGAATTGATTTTCTAAAAAATACTGAAAACTGTATTAAACGTTTTATACGCTATTCCTGACCAAAGAATGATGCGCTTATCCCAAATCTCTAACGACCCCTTGTGGGTCGTTTAAAAGTTATGTCGGGCCAAATGTTGCACACGAAACTCAATGTTGGAAGCTTCTGTATGGCTTCAAGTTTCCGTTAGGAATTGCATAATTGAATCAGGTTTTGGTATTTTTAGAAATAAAATTTGCAAAAATGGCATGAAAGCTATTAGTATAACTACATGTTAGATTTCAATATTTTGGAGCCGTTTCAAATGTTATCCGATTTGGATAAAATTTTTGAACAATTTTTTCATCATATGGAACAATATCAATAGTATGCAACTATACTTTTCAAGAAAAAATTAATTTGCGCCACCCTGGTGGACACCATACGCGATAAGGTTATTGAAAGTTTGAGACGAACGGGGAATCGAAATGTGAACTTGCACAATGTTTCTGTAAAGTAAGAACATAAACTTTCATGGATACATTGATTTGCAATCGCTAAGATTTTATCTCATTTTTTAAACAAACTTGCTTTCAACTAAATGTACAGTCACCAAATTCTAGAAAATCTATAAAATATTCTTAAAAAATTATCAAATTAATTGTTCTAGAATAAACTTTCTCTCAACTTTTATTTGGAAGTAGACAATTACACAGCAAAGGGTTTCAGGAAGTCAGTATTTTATTTTGTTCAATTTAATTTAATCAAACGACATATACATGCATCTCAAAACGCCCGAAACAAGAGTATTTAAAATCTGGGTCAATTTATGTGTACAAATAAAATCAATATTGCTTAAAAAGCTTTGTAAAAAAAATCCATTTTTCATACTATTTGGCATCAATTGAACTAAGTGTCGATAGCTGTATTCAACCAAAATCAAATTTGCAGTGTAATCTTTGCTTTGAAAATGGACTCAATTTAGAGTTTTTTTTATTTTCATTCTTTCACATGGAGTGGTTGCCTTAGCGGCATATTTCCCGCCGCAACTTTGTCAAAGAAAAACAATGATAAACGGGTGAAAACAGTTTCATGTATACTCTCCGTTTTCGTAACCGCCCACAACCTTCTAGTCGGTATAAATTTTGTGAGACATACTCATCTAATCTACAATTCCCATTCTTTTCATGAATACATCACCGACATGAGCAGCGGAGCAATATTTTACTCAATTGATTTTGCTCTTCGAGTTTTCAGCATTACTTATAGATTAGAAATTGTTGAAATTATAAAATATGTTAGGCGTCATCATTGTAGTGGTCCCTTCAAAAAAGTTTTAAAACTTAGTTATACAATCCCGTTGATTTTTGTAGCAATTCCAACTTGGACAAATTACAAATATTATGCCTTCTGGTACGACATGGAACCGTATGGACTAATTTGGTTAGACTCGCTAAGACTCTACTGGCTAGTAGCAGTCGACCAATTTGTATTGCTTTCTGTTTTAGCGTCAATCTCGTTTGTTTTCTATTGCGGAAATAATTTGATGGCACAGTTGGATAGCATTTGCCATCAAACATTTGAAAGAGTAGCAACCTACAAAATCAGCCGTTGTCCTCAAAAGAACAAGACTTTCGAAAACAAAGTCGCGCTTTTTGTCACAGTAAGCATTGATGAAGAAAAGGGAGTTGAAGCACTGTGTCAACTACAACTGATGTTTAGCAAATTTAACGCGATTGGAGGGAGCCTTGCTGGAATTCTTGTGTTTCGGTTATCAGTATTTATAGTGTTGTCAATATTTGAACTGAGCGACAAAGTTGAATTTCTTTACAATATTTTAAATTACTCCCAATATGCGCTGATAATCTTGTCGCTTGCTTTCTTGGGGAACCGCATGAAGTCAATGGTAAAAATTTCGAATTTTATTAGCATTCTAGCTTAACTATTGTACTGTCACTTATTACAAAAGTTTTACTTCCATGTTACGATCAAATACCGGCACCGTTTATTTTGTCTTAGTCCCTTCCGCGGAATGGTGCCGATATGTGGGCGTACCGGAAATATCAACACGAAACTTCTGTTAAGTGAATATGCTAAATTTTGATTAATTTTGTTTCACTTTATTATGCAATAGATGCAACAAATTAGATGTGTACACTTGATGAGCGGAATAAAGATCCATGCTTCCTCAACATTCTTGAACTTTGCAAAGGTAAACATATACCATATAAAATGCTGATAAAGCTATCTTTATAGCATTACACATGCAGTAGATATATTTTAAATTCTGAGGTACTTTAGTATGACCAAAATAAATTTTTTTAAGGTTTTACAAGCGTGGCGTTGGAATTTAACAGCTTGTGATTTATTCAAAATTAATGCTGAACTTGTACCTGCAGTAAGTTTTTTTTCATGAACTTTCGGCTTATCACTTGACGTGATCTGTTCTTGCGTTATTGTGTTCACTTTTAATTATTTACAAATTTCAAGCTTCACAAAAGCTTTTTAAAAATTAATTTTTACCATTCTAATTAAAAAATTATTTAGGTATTTGCCACTATGCTAACTTACTGCGTCATTGTGCTACAACTAAAAGCAGCTGAAAAGTAAACAACGTGAGAGATTATTTCTGATGTGGATGACCCCCTGTCTAGCAGAATATTTGTTCAAATCGGAATGTCGCCACAGATTATGATTTATTAATAGGTATGATCCGCTAAATTACGCTGGTGATTGACCAGACTAGAAAGGATTTGGGCGTCTACAAATTACGTCGAAAAAAAAACACCTGTACAGTATCACAGACAATAGTTTTATCTTAATGTTTTAATTTTCCAAGTAAAAGCTGTGTAACGAGTCACCATGTGAATTACCTTTTGAATTAAACATTAAACCCAAAAAACGGACTCCTAACTGTTTCTAATAGGAGTTTAAGCTGTTTCACAGGTCGGTAAATTCGTGTTGACGGATGCACATTCCCCTGAATGGCTACTCAAAAAGTACTGATGTAAGCTCAGTCCAAAGGGTTAGGAGCCTTTTCCTCTTTCAGGTAGGCCTACATGGATAGTAAGTAGGGTTTAAAAGACACGGATATATAAAAAACGACAGTTAATAAGTGTAATTGCCAATTTCACATTAAAAACAATTATATCTATTCGAAACTTTATTTTGTCTCTTGCTTCTTTTTTTTTCTTGCTCTTTGACATTTGCCTATGGCCTGATCAACGTGCTTGCGCTTGTGCTAAGTGAGTGGAGGAGGATGGTATCGGCCTGTGAGTCGACTTGGAAGTTCCGAGGATAGAGGCTGAAGACTTTCTGATTAACAGAGAACGTGGGGTTGACCACCGAGGAGACTCTGCTTAGGCAGAGGCTGATCCCTGTTTTTCGCATAACGGCCCAAACCCACCCTCCACGACCGCAACTGTCGAGGCTTCCACTCACCACTACCACCCCACCACTTTTTCTGTGTTACCCACTTGCCCAAGTTAGGACAAGGGTCCTAACCCCCCCCCCAAACTACGGGTTTTGGACTCCAATACCCCATTGGGGCAAGGGAAGTGGGAAACCTTTCGAAAAAAAAAAACACTTCCATATTGGCGACACTGGGACTCAAACGCGTGTCCGTCCATGGCTAGAGCTCAAAGGCCCTAACCACTTGGCCTACAAGAGTTGGACGTCTCTTGCTTTTTGACATTTCCCGATGGCCTGGTCAACACATGCTTGTGATTGTGAGTGGCAGAGGGTGGTATTGGCTTTTAGTTGACTGGGAAGTTCTGAGAAAAGAGGACAGGAAGATTCTGCTGGGTAGTAAATGTGGGGTTGACGACCGGGGAAATGCTGAATTTTAATACTCGTATTGCTACGAACGATACACATAATAAAAGATTGATGATTGAAGGAGTGATAAACTAGTACTGCTCATAACAATCTCATCATTTACGGCCGCGCCGACAAATATAGATTCTAGGAACCGTTCCGATGACTGTATTATCATTCGCATGTGCTATGATTAATTTTTTTAAATTTGACAATGATTGATTAACATAATCCACCTCAGCATTACGTGCTTTACGAAATCACTAGCCATGGTTTGAAGATAAAAATATCGCAACGTCTACATGCAAATCAAGGCAATAAATTTCAACATTTGCATTTTTGAACCGTACTGTTACTTTCTAGCAGTACAAACTTTGTATTGAGTTGTCATGCACTTGCTACTTCTATAAATACATGCATTGAAATTGTGTTTGGTAAATTTTCAACTCCTAGTCACACACATTACATCTTATTGTACTATTATTTCAATTTATACAAAATTCTGATAGTATTTGTTCTATGGAAAAAAAATTCTTGACAACGAATGTAAACCTTACAAAATCCAATTGGCTGTGGATCCAATTATTATATGTTACGTTGTATTTATACAAAATATTGAAATGTTTGGAATAAGGTTTGATTTATTTTATTTATGCGTTATAGTAATTAGCGGTGTCACTAGTGGCTTGTTTCCAGCTGCATGTTTATTGTCCTCACAAAGGTTGAAGGGTATACTCTGTTTTTATAGCAGTACAAAACGTTGTTGTCGGTATAGTTTTTGTTTCAAAGTCTACACTTATGCATAATTTGTATCCTCTATCCTATTTTATTTTAACTTTTAGCGGCGGAATCGGTTTCTACTTAATTGACATTGCACTCCGACATTTGAGCCTGAATCATCAGGAAGAAATACTTGAGATTCTGAACTACGTTAACATTTACCCGTGCAGTTTTAAGCTAAGAAAATAGTTGAAATTTAGTTTTCTAATTCCGCTCGGCCTATTAGTTGCACAAGCTATTTCGAGTTTCAGGTATTTCTACGTTTGGTACAAAGTAGAGTTGTATGGAGTGGGTTGGATTGATTTGTTAATTTATTACTGGATTTCTAGCCGACGAGATAATTATAATGGTAGGCATGTTTAGTGCATTTACATTTGTATTTTACTGCGGAATTATTTTGATGTCGCAGTTGGGCAAAGTTTGCCATCAGATATCAGAATCAGATATATAGATATTTGAAGGACAAACAGCTTTGGTTAACAATTTGAGTCATAAAAACGACCAAAATTCACAACACACTTCATCATTTGTTGTTCCAAAGATCAATGACGTCGAACATGAATTTGAGTCTTTTGAATTTTGAAAAATTTTGAATGTACTACAAACGATGTTTTGTAAACTTAATACGGTTGGAGGAGGTTTTGCTGGAATATTTGTGTTTCGGGCATCACTACACATTTTGTCATCAATATTTGACCTGTATTCGGCCGCGGAGCTTTTATATCATTCTATGTATACTGCACAGTGTGCGTTGCAAATTTTGTGTTTAGCATATTGGGGCCATAAAATGAAATCAATGGTAGGACAACGTTAAACTTGCTAAACAATTAAAACATTAGCTTAATTGACTTAAATAATTAAACTTAATGTACTACTACTTAATGCTGTCCTTTGACCTATATTTGTTTGGAACAAATTAAATGTGTACAGTTGATGAGCAAAACCAAGAATTACGTTAAGGGACGCTCAAATTTTGAAAGCTTTGCGCAGGTAAGACTAGGAATTTAATCTAATTTAGAAGAGCTATTGTTTAATTTGCATATGGTATTTCAATTGTACAATATTATGTGCTTTTGCTATAACTATGCCGTAAATTCTAAAAGCAATTTTTTAATTTCTTATTGCAATGGAAGCAGTAGCGGAACTAGTAGTGAATTGCATTTTCCATAGTTTAATTTTTAATCCTGCGGCAGCCTTTATTATATGTGAAAATGTACAGTTAGAGTTTGCTTAATTAATGCAGATTTTGTTGGCATGGAATTTTACTGCTTGTGACCTATTCAAAATCAACGCTGGTCTAGTGCTTGCTGTAAGTTTCGTATGCGGTACAATTTTCCACGATCAACCATATACTTGCTGGAAATATATTTGAATATTTTTTTTTCATTTTTAGGTGTCTGCAACAATGCTAACTTACTGTATTCTAATGTTACTAAAGTCAAGCGAAAAGTTAAGCAACATATGATTTTATGCTTCAAGCAGAAAAATGCAACTTAAGCAAGCTTTTTATGAGAAGTTCCAATATATTTAAAAAAATTCAAATGATAATCCTGTATTAAGTATTAAATTATTTTTTTTTAATTTTTAATCACAAATAACTATTTGGAATCACAATATTCAAATCACTTCAATACACTTTAAAATTGAAATTGAGACTTTCGGACGATGGTCTTCATCCATTTGGAAAATTGTAATCTGAAAAAATATAGGTGTTTGGATCCTAACCTGCGATGTTCGACATGACGGAGTGCGGTTTGGCAAACTGTTTGTCAGAAAGTTTGATATTCATACAATGGGTAGCATTTAAGTAGTACGTTCATAAAAACAAGTTTGGCATCTCAAACTATGAAGTATGATACTATGCTATCTTCAACCTGTCATCAAAACCATCATAGTCTTCAACAGGCAAGTCTTTCAAATTACTTTCAAAGTTTTTTTTTTCAAAGGCATTATTGGAATTAAACTAACTCCTTTCAAACTCCTTCGTCTTCTATTATTATATAAATTTCTTCCTTTTTTTCACTTTTATTTTCACACTCACTTCCCACAGATATTTTGTTTTATTTTCACCTAATATAGTTTGAATCAGAGGATTAACTTTAATAGTCAAATACAAATTACTGTGTTAAAAAAACGATTTTACTTGTGTGACCATTGACAAATATTTAACAAAAATGGGGGTTGGGCCAAATATGACTCTCAATAACTGAACAATACTGTTGACTTCGTCTATTTAAGTAACATTGTGATTTGATTTATTGTAAATCTGCTGTTCGTATATCCCTGATTTGTTACTGAAGTCTGTCATTATTTAAACAAGGGCAAATGTTCGAAGTTGTATTGTCTTGTTCTAGTGACACAAACCATTTAAAACATCTTGATTTTAAAAATAAGTCCTGAGTAGTTATAATTGTAGTTATAGCACGACAAACTGTCTTTCAAATATCGGTACTCTTGGTACATAAAAAAAAATTGGTATCATACATATAACATAAATGTACAGTTGGAAAATGGTTCGACTTGATTTTGAGTCGTTCTACTTTTACTGTTTAAGGTGTTGTGCTTGCATTAGTGGTCTATTT